>WBZZ01005766.1:5000-20000 GCA_019918135.1 Paulinella micropora | reverse complement strand
CGCGGGGCTCCTGACTCACCCTCTCTCCCAGAACCCCTCGTGCTCACTTTGCGGATGCCATGGGGATGCTCTGGCGGAGGGTCGGGACGTGTTGGGTGCATGTGACCGGGCCTGTCACTTAGTGTTCTCGGTAGATGACTCTTTTGTAGCTTCTATCGGACGCAGGGTGGCTTGCCACGACACCTCAATGATGCATAGTACGTCACGTCTCTGGCCTGGTTACGGGGGCGGGTAACTGAGGCGGGTTCCTGAAGGCTGGTTACGGAAGCTATGTTATTGTTGTTGGGTTCCTGGCTGCTATGTTATTGTTGTTGGGTTCCTGGCTGCTATGTTATTGTTGTTGGGTTCCTGGCTGCTATGTTATTGTTGTTGGGTTCCTGGCTGCTATGTTATTGTTGTTGGGTTCCTGGCGGCGTACATGTTTATGCTTTTTTAAGGGTTGAGCTTTAAATAACCCCACTCGGGTCTTCTTTTATCGAGCTCACCACTCGGTGGATGGAGGCCTGGGGTAGACTTATACGATGTTTTTGATGCTAGGTTCCGTCTCCAGGGATTCGACTGGCATCGCTGCTTTGCCTCACCGCACTGCCTCACCCACACATCCACGCTGGCACACTGTTTCTCCTCTTGCTCTTGTACCTATGTCGCACACAGCTATGAGCTCACGCCGATGAGTGGTTGTGACGAGGTGCACCCAGCTGGATTGCGGGCGAGCCACGGCGGCCTCGCTCTCGCTCGCTCTCTCTCTCTCTCTCTCTCTCTCTCTCTCTCTCTCTCTCTCTCTCTCTCTCTCTCTCTCTCTCTCTTTTTTTTTTTTTTTTTTTTCTTTTTTTTTTTTTTTTTTTTTTTTTTTTTTTTTTGTTGTTGTTGTTGCTTTGCTTTGCTTTGCTTTGGGCGAGGCCTAGCTTTCACATGGGCGGGCTGAGCCTATGAGGGGCGCACGATAAGCGTTCCATTGATTTATGAGACGGGTCCCAATTACTGAGAGTAACTCATGTGAGTTGCTCATCATACTCATGGCTCTTGGCTCGGGGTGGCCTCTGGAATCACAAGGGGTGGGCACTGGGGGAGGGGGTTGTGTTCAGAGGGTCACCGCGAAGGATGGTCAACCAAACTACTGTCGGTCGGAGTTTGTACGAAGGCGAGAGGCCCTACACCTTACCACAAGCCTTGAAACGACTAAATGACCAAAGTAACGACGGACCGGAGCGGGGCTCCTGGCTCACCCTCTCTCTCAGCACTCTTCGTGCTCATCCTGCGGATGCCATGGGGTTGCTCTGGCGGAGGGTTATGGGGTGGTGGGTACACGTGCACGGGCCTGTCACTCTGTGCTCTCGGTAGATGACTCACTTGCAGCGTTTATCGGACGCAGGGTGGTTTGCCACGACACCTACCTCGATGATGCACAGCGGGTCTGCCTCGTGCCTGGTTACGGATGCAGGTGAGTGTTTGTGTGTATTCCTATACATACGTACACGTATGCTTTTTAAGGGTTGAGCTTTAAATAACCCCACCTGGGTCCTCATTTATCGAGTTTACAACTCGATCAATGCGGCACCGGGGTCCCATACCACTTATGTCAGGTTCTTATGCGAAGAGCGCGGCCGCTAGTGCTGGCCCTATGGGTCAAGGCGGTAATCCTTCAGGTTTAGACGTTCCCCGTGGGAGTGCGCCTGCGGGTGGCGATGGCTACTCGGCCGGGGTGGGGTGGTCGAGTGCTCGCGTACCTGACGGGCAACCTGAATCACGTAGAGCCAGCAATCCTGCTGCATCTCGATCACCCTCCCCAACCTCGGAAGAGAAGTCACGTCCGGAAAGGTCTGGTCACGGCGTGTGGCAAGCGGTACCGCCACCGAGGAGGTGGCGGAGGAAGGTACGAAATGAGCTGGATAAGAGATGTTGCATAGTATGGGGGCTATCGCATGTCTCTCAGACAGTGGTCATGGCGCGAGAGCTCCGAATTCTCGGTCTCGGGGAAGTCGAGGTGGAATTCGCGGGCAGAGGTAGTGGGCGACATTTGCGGATTAAATGTGCGTCTTGTGAGGAGGCGGAGAAGATGGTGCGGCTGCTGCGGGAGCGTAAGTTCTTCACGGGAAAGGTTCACGTTGCGACGGGTAGGACTTTCCGGGAAAGAGAGAAGCAGCGGGCTGCACGGGGGGGTGCCCAGTATGTAGAGATGCAGAGGGAGCTTCGCAAGCAGGGATTTGGCTACTGGGTGCTCGACGTGGAAGTCGACGAGCCCCAGGGCGAAGCCTCAAGCGGTGAATCTCCCTTGGCGGAGTGGGGCGGGATGCGGGAGCTGGAGGAGCTGGGGCGGAGGGTGCAGGATGGGCCGTGGAGGGTGGCGGAGGGCTCCAGGCGGGCTCAACCGAAGCGCAGGCATCGGCATCAGCTTCGTTCTTCCCAATTTGTGAAAGGCTTCCCACTGAGGGTGGCCTCACATAATTGGCAAGGCAAAGTGGGTGCGGATAGCCCAGGCTTTGGGGAATGGCCGGAGCACTACAAGGAGCGAGGCTGGGTGATCGTCGGAGTCCAGGAGCACAACCTATCGTCGCAGAAGGTGGAGAAGCTCCAAGTCGACGGCTTCGCAGTCCTCGGCAAAGCGGCTGCAACTGGTGCGGGCTCGCGTCTCTTGGGGGGAGTCTTGACGTTGGTGGCCAACCATCTGGCACCGTGCGCTACCATTGTACAGGCGCCTGTTCCACACCCACAGCAATTGTGGGTGAGGCTGTCGTCTGGGAGCGCGACGGCGTCGGATGTGTTCGTCGGCAACGGCTACTTCCCCCAAGAAAATCAACGAGAGGAATCTATTGCAGCCTATGAGGCGTGGCAGGCGGCCGTCTCCTACTTCGCCACCAAAGGTCATGTGGTTACGGTTGGTGATGCTAATGCTAAGCTGGGGCCCGCCAGAATAGCGCGGGAGGAGGGAGTGGTGGGCCTCTTTGGCGAGATAGATGGGAGGGGTAGAGGGGTTAGGAGTGAGAATGGTGAGTTGCTGGCTGCGATGCTTGTTGCCACGGGGTTGCGCAATCTCAGTGGGTTTTCGCAACCACGGGGGGACAAATATTGGTGGTCTAGGCAGGAAAATGTAGGTGGACGAAGGCATCTACTGGATTACATCTGCGTCTCTTCCGAGCTGGCGGAGGAGGCAAGCTTCGGCGTCGACGAGGTAGACCTTGATACCGACCACAAAGCTGTGTGGGCGGAACTGGTCTGGGGGACAGCCACCCCCCAAAAAGCAGGTAAAGAGGTACAAAGCATTCAAGGCAGAGCGCTTGATAGGCAGGGTAGTTGAGGGTAAGGAGAGTGAGCTGTCTAAGCTTAGGTTGAAGTACGACGACACCTTTGCAGCTGGCATATCGGGGCTGTTGCCAGATGGCCTCCCAGATCTATCAGCAGTGGAGGACCCGGATGAGCTTCAGCAGGAGGTAGATAGGGTCGCTAGCTTAGTGGTCCGAGCTTTCACGGGCGCAGCCGTGAAGGTCTTGGGAGTTCGGGTGATTAGGCCAGGGTTTACTAATGCATGGTTTGATGAGAGTCTTAGGGAAGCGATTGCGCGACGGAGAGAGGCATACGGCCTCTGGCGAAGGAATGAGGCCAACCGAGAGGCCTGGCAAAGATATAAAGAAGCGAGGAAGGCGGTCAGAAGGTTATGCAAGGAGAAGAAGGAGCAAGCGTGGAAGCGGGTCCAGAATGACACCGCTGCCAACTTCAGGAGCGCTACCATGGCCACGTACTGGAAGCTGTCAAAGCGTTTGGGCGGGGTTCGGCGGTCGAACGCTTCTGCTCCTGTTCGGAAGCCCGATGGCACTCTGGCATGCACACTCCGGGAAAAACTACAAGAATGGGAAGAATACCGCCGACGTATGGTGGTCCCCAAAGAAAACCAGTTTTTGGAGGATGCATGTGTAGAGGAAGTCGGTTCTGATGAGGAAGCAGCGCGGATTGAGCCCGAGCGGAAGGCCCGCGAAACCTTCCAGTATAACGACAACCTGCGCGACCAATTCGAGGCCATGGCGCAAGCCGAGGAGATCCGGACTGAGACGGGCCCGCTGGACTATGATTACACCGAGAAGGAAGTGGAGCTCTGCCAGGAAAATCTCCAGAATCACAAAGCGTGCTCACCGGATAAGATCAAGAACGAGATGCTCAAGTATGGAGGCACGCGGATTGTGAGCTTTCTGGTGCGCTTCTTCAACTGGTTGAAATCGTGCGAATACACCCCCAGCGACTGGGGCAAAGCGATTATCGTCAACATCCCAAAAGGAGGCGACCCAACCGATCCGGAAAATTGGAGAGACATCGCGATTCTGAGCTATCTGGGTAAGATGTATCTGTCCCTTATGGCGGCGAGGCTTACGGCTTTCATCGATCAGCCGGGCAGGCTTCGCCCAGAGCAGGGTGGGTTCCGGCCAAAACGTAGTACGGGGGACCAGATTTTTGTCCTTAAGGAGCGTCTGCGCCTTAGACAACAAGCTGGCCTCCGTTCTTTCGTTTTGTTCGTGGATCTGAGAAAGGCATTCCCTACGGTTTGGCGGGCCGGGTTGTTTCAGAGGCTAACCCAGATGGGGGTACAGGGCAAGTTCTATCGCATTCTGTGGCGTTTTTACCGAAGAACGTCATCGCGAGTGCTAGTCGATGGCGAACTCACTGGTGAAGTGCTGGAAGAGATGGGAGTTCAGCAAGGGTCGCCGTTGTCACCGTCGCTGTTCAACGTCTTCATGGATGAGCTAACGGTCCGAATCGCGAAAGAGTTGGAGATCGAGGACCTCAATCGCATCGAAGACATACGGACCCTGCTTTACGCCGACGACGTTGCGGTAATTGCGCATAGTGTCACGGAGCTTCAACAGATTGTAAATGTCGTGGCGACATTCGTGGAGGACTATCGGCTTGAAATCAACCTGAAACCGGGCAAGACGGAAGTCATGCCGATATACGGGCACGCCAAGTCAAAAAAGTCGCCCCCATGCGTGAGGTTCCGGGGCAAGGTTCTCAACGTCACCGACCACTACAAATACCTGGGAGTTCTGCTCACGGACACCCTCTCCGATAAACCGCAAGCGAAGCGGGCGGCGGAAATCACTGTAGCGGGAACGGCTGCCTGCTACCCCCTCTGGATTGCCCATGAAGTTCCAGCGCGTCTTCGGCTGATGAATTGGCAGCAAATGGTTGGCGCAAAGTTGCTTTACGCATCGGCTTTTTGGGATCTGCCGGGCGCCAACAAGCTGAGTAAGCTGGAGGGCGCGTTGGTAGCGCCCCTGCGGGTCATCTTGGGTGTTGGTACGCGCACAAGCGGCTGCATCACCAGGGGTTTAGGCCGCACGCCGAGTTTTAGCATCCTTGCCAAGGCGGCCCGGCTTCGGTTCCTAGGGCGCATCGAGTTACTGGGCAACACAGCGCTAACACGCAGGCTTTACAACACGGGTCGGTGCAAATGGAAGGAAGATACGGAAAATTTGATCTTAGCAGATCACAGGCTGCGGGAGGGCTTGGATGCGCTCAAGCGGGTCGTGAACGAAGATGGCACGGTAGATGATAAGGACTGGCGTGCCGCTCTGGCGAACTGGAACGAGGTGGTAAAGCAATGGTCTGTCCGGCAGGAAGTAGCTGGCTGGGAGCGGCAGGCTAAGCCCTCTGATGGGCTTAGGGTGCTGCTTAGCCAGATGTCTTCCCGCTCTGCTTTCCCACGTTCGCGGGCGCTGGAGGGGGGAAGTCACAACCTTATCAGAAGGCGATTGTTGAGCTGCAACAATCGCCTTCGCCTCTACCGATCCAAATTTGGCTCATGCTCGCCGGACTGCTCAAGCTGTTTCGCCTTGTGTGGCACTGAGGTTAACGAGTCGTTACGTCACTTCCTGCTGCATTGCCCAACGTTTGCGAGCTCTCGTGAGGCACTGTTTAAGTTTATCGATGAGGCGCAAGCCCGGCAGCCCCTCATGCTGAATCGAGGAGGGCTTTATCACAGGGAACTGCGGGAGGCAGAGGAGGAGATGAGGCTCTTCAAAGAGGAATGGCTGAAGGGGGAGGATGAAAAGATGGCGGCGATGCTCGGCGTTTTGTTTATCCCTGTCCCAGAAGAGGTGGAGGAGGAGTTAGGAAGGTTTGTTGCCACCATCTGGAAGGAGTGGGAGGAGTTGGAGGCGCAGACCAGGGAGGCAGAGGGGGCGGAGGAGGAGGAGGAGGTGATCGACCTCACGGTCGTTCAGGAGGTGGGTAGAAGGAGGGGAAGGCCTAGTCAGGTAGAATGTCTGGCTAGATCTGTTGTAGGTGGAGGTCAGCCCAGCGTCGCGGACTTCTTCTCGGCAGATAACTCCTCTCACTCCTTGCACCCACTTGCACATGCACAGCACGCTCATTTGCACATTACACTGCCAGTCGAGTCTTTGGAGCGGAGCCGCGTCACCGAACGGTCCCGTGCTACCAATGGAGGCACATGTCCGACAGGATCAAAGGCCAATTGACTGATAAGTCTATTATTATTATTATTATTATTATTATTATTATTATTATTATTATTATTATTATTATTATTGGACACCGTGATAGCCCAGTGGTCAAGTTCTACCATCTGGGCCCTGTCGCCAGTTCGATTCCCGTCGGTGCCACCAGTATTTTCATTGAACATACCGATCCGTCTGGACCAGTATTTTCATTGAACATACCGGCCCGTCTGGAAGTGTTGGAACTGCCCTTGCGGGGGTGTCATTAGAGCTTATCGTCAATTCTTCGTACTCCCCTCACGGGTGAGACGATGGAGGCGCATGTGCAGAAATGCATCAGCCATTGACAGAGAAGCACCACTATTATTATTATTATTATTATTATTATTATTATTATTATTATTGTGGACACCGTGATAGCCCAGTGGTCAAGTTCTACCATCTGGGCCCTGTCGCCAGTTCGATTCCCGTCGGTGCCACCAGTATTTTCATTGAACATACCGGTCCGTCTGGAAGTGTTGGAACTGCCCGTGCGGGGGTGTCATTAGAGCCTATCGTCAATTCTTCGTACTCCCCTCACGGGTGAGACGATGGAGGCGCATGTGCAGAAATGCATCAGCCATTGACAGAGAAGCACTATTATTATTATTATTATTATTATTATTATTATTATTATTATTATTATTATTATTAATGGACACCGTGATAGCCCAGTGGTCAAGTTCTACCATCTGGGCCCTGTCGCCAGTTCGATTCCCGTCGGTGCCACCAGTATTTTCATTTGAACATACCGGTCCGTCTGGAAGTGTTGGAAGTGCCCGTGCGGGGGTGTCATTAGAGCCTATCGTCAATTCTTCGTACTCCCCTCACGGGTGAGACGATGGAGGCGCATGTGCAGATTTGCATCAGCCATTGACAGAGAAGCACTATTATTATTATTATTATTACTATTATTATTAGTGGCATTGTGATAGCCCAGTGGTTAAGGTCTACCATCTGGGACCTGTCGCCAGTTCGATTCCCGTCGGGGCCAGTATTTTCAAATGATATTTTCTTTGAAAATAATGGTTTGTCTGGAAGGCTTGGAGCTGCCTTGCGGGGGTGTCAGTAGAGCCTATCGTCAAATCTTCGTACTCCCCTCGCGGGTGAGACGATGGAGGCACATGTGCAGAAATGCATTCGCCATTGACTGAGAAGCACTATTACTATTATTATTATTATTATTATTATTATTATTATTATTATTATTATTACTATTATTACTATTACTATTATTACTATTATTATTATTATTATTATTATTATTATTATTATTAATGGACACCGTGATAGCCCAGTGGTCAAGTTCTACCATCTGGGCCCTGTCGCCAGTTCGATTCCCGTCGGTGCCACCAGTATTTTCATTGAACATACCGGTCTATTTCTGGACCAGTATTTTCATTGAACATACCGGCCCGTCTGGAAGTGTTGGAACTGCCCTTGCGGGGGTGTCATTAGAGCTTATCGTCAATTCTTCGTACTCCCCTCACGGGTGAGACGATGGAGGCGCATGTGCAGAAATGCATCAGCCATTGACAGAGAAGCACTATTATTATTATTAATATTATTATTAATGGAGGCACATGTCCGACAGGATTCAAAGGCCGATTGACTGATACGTCTATTATTATTATCATTATTTATTATCATTATTATTATTATTATTACTATTATTATTAGGGAGGCACATGTCCAGGATCTGGATCTGATGCTATAGTCTGAGGAAGCCTATTATTATTATTATTATTATTATTATTATTATTATTATTATTATTGTTATTATTATTATTATCATTATTATCATTATTATTTAGGGAGTACATAGGCCATCGGTCCTTTCCATGGGCTGATTGGTATAAAGCTCCTAGAGTAATGTTCTATGCCGTCACTTCCTTTATTCCACCGATTGGTGTGGAGACTTTCCTTATGGAATGGAGGACTGGATGCACATGGCCTTTTGGCTCAGCAATTGGCAGGAGATACACTATCATTATTATTATTATTCTTATTATTGTTATTATTATTATTATTCTTGGAGTGTTGACTGTGACATATTTGAGGGAAATCCCGATGAAAAAACCTAGTCACACTTGCTAAACAGAGTTCCAGCCCAATGGCCTCAAGGCGTTAAACTGTGACGCCAACTCATAACCCTTTGGTGGTAGATGCTGGGGAGGAGGGTCGTTGCGCGCGTAAAAGATCTTAAACTCCGCATATGCTGGTTGATAGCCCAGGACCCAGCAGACACCAGATTGTTATGGGTGGGGTTTCGAGGCAGCTCTAGCAACCGCGCTTGGTGTATGCACTTGCACATTCGGTGACGTCTTGCAAGAGGTTGCTGGGACTGCGGAATAACCTCGGCTTAGTGCAGTCTTGCCCTCAGGAGCTCCATCGGTGGCCCCGATCATCAGGCGAGAGACTGACACGGGGGGGTGGAGGACCTCGAACAAGGGTATTGGAGGCTTATGTCCGTTGAGGATATGCCATTAGCTGCATCAGTACGCCTCAGATATAGTAAATCTGCCTTGGAGTGTTGACTGTGACATATTTGAGGGAAATCCCGATGAAAAAACCTAGTCACACTTGCTAAACAGAGTTCCAGCCCAATGGCCTCAAGGCGTTAAACTGTGACGCCAACTCATAACCCTTTGGTGGTAGATGCTGGGGAGGAGGGTCGTTGCGCGCGTAAAAGATCTTAAACTCCGCATATGCTGGTTGATAGCCCAGGACCCAGCAGACACCAGATTGTTATGGGTGGGGTTTCGAGGCAGCTCTAGCAACCGCGCTTGGTGTATGCACTTGCACATTCGGTGACGTCTTGCAAGAGGTTGCTGGGACTGCGGAATAACCTCGGCTTAGTGCAGTCTTGCCCTCAGGAGCTCCATCGGTGGCCCCGATCATCAGGCGAGAGACTGACACGGGGGGGTGGAGGACCTCGAACAAGGGTATTGGAGGCTTATGTCCGTTGAGGATATGCCATTAGCTGCATCAGTACGCCTCAGATATAGTATTATTATTATTTTGGACACCGTGATAGCCCAGTGGTCAAGTTCTACCATCTGGGCCCTGTCGCCAGTTCGATTCCCGTCGGTGCCACCAGTATTTTCATTGGACATACCGGTCCGTCTGGACCAGTATTTTCATTGAACATACCGGTCCGTCTGGAAGTGTTGGAACTGCCCTTGCGGGGGTGTCATTAGAGCTTATCGTCAATTCTTCGTACTCCCCTCAAGGGTGAGACGATGGAGGCGCATGTGCAGAAATGCATCAGCCATTGACAGAGAAGCACTATTATTATTATTATTATTATTATTATTATTATTATTATTATTATTATTATTATTATTATTGGACACCGTGATAGCCCAGTGGTCAAGTTCTACCATCTGGGCCCTGTTGCCAGTTCGATTCCCGTCGGTGCCACCAGTATTTTCATTGAACATACCGCTCCGTCTGGACCAGTGTTTTCATTGAACATACCGGTCCGTCTGGAAGTGTTGGAACTGCCCTTGCGGGGGTGTCATTAGAGCTTATCGTCATTTCTTCGTACTCCCCTCACGGGTGAGACGATGGAGGCGCATGTGCAGAAATGCATCAGCCATTGACAGAGAAGCACTATTATTATTATTATTATTATTATTATTATTATTATTATTATTATTATTATTATTATTATTATTATTATTAGGGCTGCGCCAACACCTGAAATGATGGTTTGCGGTGCGCTTCGCGCACCCCCCCCCCCCCCCCTTTTCCCCCTTCCCCACCGGCATAAACCCTTCCGGCACAACTCTTAGAGCCTTGGAGCATTCTCAGCCATTCATTTTGGTGCCGGCGAATTCGCTTCGGGTACGTACAATTACAGGGCTGGGGTTCCCGGGGGTAGGGCCCCCCGGACCCCCCCTTCCCCGTCGACAGGGTACGTTCACTTGCCGGAGGTAGCAGAACGTAAGTGCAAGCTCTGGTGGCACAAAAACCTTAAATCTCTGGTTTTTGTGCCACCCCTGCACCAAATTCTTTGGATCTCCGAAGAGAGCTCACCGAGAGGTGTCGGGTACACCAAACATCAGCCTCAAACTCCCTCTGGTGTGCGCGAACGGCGCCTGGTGGCGCAAAACCTGAATATTCTGGTTTTTACGCCACCCGGCGCCACAATTTTTATAATTCCGAAGAGAGCTCATCATGAAGTGTCAGATACACCAAATATCAGCCGCTAAGTGTCTCTGGACAAAGACTTTTGGCATTCAGGACACTCACCTAACGTAAATATTTGCGTGAATTCCAAAAACACTATATCAGCATCAACATTGAGTCTGAGGCTAGCCACCCTGTCAATATGAGCTCCCAACACCTCCTGGTTCACACAAATCATGATTTATTGCGACGAGGGTGCAGAAAAAAGGCTAAAAATCCAAGGAATTTTGGCATTTAGGACACTGCCCCAACGTGAATATTTGCGTGAATTCCAAAGAAATTATATCAGCATCAACATCGAGTCTGGGGCTAGCCACCGTGCAAATGTGAGATCCTAACTCCTGATTCACACAAACCATGATTTATTCCGATAGGGTTGTGGAAGAAAACAAGGAATTTTGGCATTCAGGACACTCCCCTAAACGCAAATATTTGCGTGAATTCCAAAAAAATCATACCAGCATCAACATAGAGTCTGGGGCATATTTTCGTGAATTCCAAAAAAATCATACCAGCATCAACATAGAGTCTGGGGCTAGCCACCCTGCAAATATCAGCTCCCAACTCCCCTGGTTCACAAACCATGATTTATTCCGACAGGGGTGCGGAAATGGGGTCGAGGTACACAATTTCCGATCCCCCCCCACACCCCCTACTCCCAACACCTTCAGGATTATTATTATCCCTGAAAGGTGTTGGTGAAGGGGGTGGGGGTTTGGGGGGAGGGGGAAAATGAAAATTGTGTACCCCACCCCCACCCCCACCCCAACCATTTCCGCACCCCTGTCGGAATAAATCATGGTTTGTCGGAACGAGGAGGAGTTCGGAGCTCATATTTGCAGGGCGGTTAGCCCCAGACTCGATATTGATGCTGATATGAATTTTTCGGAATTCACGCAAATATTTGCTTTAGGGCAGTTTCCTGCATGCCAAATTTCCTTGTTTTTTTTCGCACCCCTGTCCCTATAAATCATGGTTTGTGTGAACCAGGAGGAGTTGGGAGCTCATATTGACAGGGTGGCTAGCCCCAGACTCGATGTTGATGCTGATATGATTTCTTTGGAAATCACGCAAATATTTGCGTTTGGGGAGTGTCCTGAATGCCAAAATTCCTTGTTTTTTTGGCCTTTTTTTGCACCCCCCATCGGAATAAATCATGGTTTGTGGGAACCAGGAGGAGTTGGGAGCTCATATTGGCAGGGTGGTTTAGCCCCAGACTCGATGTTGATGCTGATATAGTTTCTTTGGAATTCACGCAAATATTTGCTTTAGGGGATTGTCCTGAATGCCAAATTTCCTTGTTTTTTTGGCCTTTTTTTGCACCCCCCCCCCCCCATCCCTATAAATCATGGTTTGTGGGAACCAGGAGGAGGATCTTGATGCTGGTACAATTTTTTTGGAATTCACGCAAATATTTGCGTTAGGGGAGTGTCCTGAATGCCAAATTTCCTTGTTTTTTGGCAGTACTTGCCGGTGCCTCCGGCAATTGAACGTACCCTGTCGACGAGAAAAGGGGGGGTCCGGGGGGCCCTCTCCCGGGAACCCCAGCCCTGTAATTTTACGTACCCGTTCTGGTCGCGGGTGGCACCCACACCTGAAAATTGAGATTTTTTTGCCACCAGGCGCCCTTTGCGGCACCTCCGGCAATTGAACGTACCCTGTCACTGGGAAAGGGGGGGTCCGGGGGAGCCCTGCGATTGTACGTACCCGTTCTGGTCGCGGGTGGCACCCACACCAAAATTGAAGTTTTTGCTTCCAGGCACCCTTTGCGGCACCTCCGGCAATTTCAACGTACCCTGTCGAAGGGAAAGGGGGCGGGAGGGGGGGGTGGGGGGTCCGGGGGGCCATCCAAAAAGTGATAAGAAGTGGGGCTGGTGGGGTTTGGTGCGCGAAGCGCACCGGTAAACCATCCTTTCAGGTGTTTGCGCAGCCCCTAGTTATTATTATTATTATTATTATTATTATTATTATTATTATTGTGGACACCGTGATAGCCCAGTGGTCAAGTTCTACCATCTGGGCCCTGTCGCCAGTTCGATTCCCGTCGGTGCCACCAGTATTTTCATTGAACATACCGGTCCGTCTGGAAGTGTTGCAACTGCCCTTGCGGGGGTGTCATTAGAGCCTATCGTCAATTCTTCGTACTCCCCTCACGGATGAGACGATGGAGGCGCATGTGCAGATTTGCATCAGCCATTGACAGAGAAGCACTATTATTATTATTATTATTATTATTATTATTATTATTATTATTATTATCCCTGAAAGGTGTTGGGAGTAGGAGCAGGGGGTTCGGGGAGGGGGCAAATGGAAATGTTTACCCCCCCCCCCCCCCCCCCCCCTCGCCCCCTCACATTTCCGCACCCCTGTCGGAATAAATCATGGTTTGTCGGAGCGAGGAGGATTTGGGAGCTCATATTTGCAGGGTGGCTAGCTCCAGACTCGATGTTGATGCTGATATGATTTTTTTGGAAGTCACGCACATATTTGCGTTAGGGGAGTGTCCTGAATGCCGAAATTCCTTGTTTTTTTTCGCACCCTCGTCGGAATAAATCATGGTTTGTGTGAACCAGGAGGAGTTGGGAGCTCATAATGACAGGGTGGCTAGCCCCAGACTCGATGTTGATGCTGATATAATTTCTTTGGAATTCACGCAAATATTTGCGTTAGGGGAGTGTCCTGAATTCGAAAATTCCTTTTTTAAAGCCTATTTTCTGCACTCTCGTCGGAATAAATCATGGTTTGTGTGGACAGGGTGGCTAGTCCCAGATTCGATCTTGATGCTGATGTAGTTTTTTTGAAATTCACGCAAATATTTACGTTAGGGCGGTGTCCTAAATGCCAAAATTCCTTGTTTTTTGGGAGTACTTGCCGGTACCTCTGGCAATTGAACGTACCCTGTCGACGGGGAAGGGGGGGGGGGGGGTCCGAGGGGCCCTCCGGGAACCCAAGCCCTGCACTTGTACGTACCCGTTTTGGTCCGGGGGGCCCTCCCCCCAGGAACCCAAGCCCTGCACTTGTACGTACCTGTTTTGGTCGCGGCTGGCACCCAAACCAGAAAGTTGAGGTCTTTGCCACCAGGCGCCGTTTGTGCACACCAGAGGGATTTAGCGGCTGATATTTAGTGTATCTGACGCTTCTTGATGAGCTCTCTTCGAAAATACAACATTTGCGGTGCCGGTGGCGTAAAAACCAGAAAATCCAGGTTTTTGCGCCACCAGGCGCCGTTCGCACACACCAGATGGAGTTTGAGGCTGATGTTTGGTGTACCCCTCTCGGTGAGCTCTCTTCGGAGATCCAAAGAATTTGATGCAGGGGTGGCACAAAAACCAGAGATTTTAGGTTTTGTGCCACCAGAGCTTACGCTTGCGTTCTGCTGGTACCTCCGGCCATTGAACGTACCCTGTCGATGGGGAAGGGGGGGTCCGGAGGGCCCTACCCCCGGGAACCCCAGCCCTGTAATTGTACGTACCCGAAGCGAATTTGCCGGCACCAAAATGAATGGCTGGTATTGCGCCAAGGCTGTAAAAGTTCTGCATGTGAGAATGAGAGTAAAAACGACCTTGGCAAGAAGGGGGGGGGGGGGGGGCTGCGCTTCGCGCACCGCAAACCATCCTTTCAGGTGTTGGCGCAGCCCTTAGTTATATTATTATTATTATTATTATTATTATTATTATTATTATTATTATGGACACCGTGATAGCCCAGTGGTCAAGTTCTACCATCTGGGCCCTGTCGCCAGTTCGATTCCCGTCGGTGCCACCAGTATTTTCATTGAACATACCGGTCTATTTCTGGACCAGTATTTTCATTGAACATACCGGCCCGTCTGGAAGTGTTGGAACTGCCCTTGCGGGTATGTCATTAGAGCTTATCGTCAATTCTTCGTACTCCCCTCACGGGTGAGACGATGGAGGCGCATGTGCAGAAATGCATCAGCCATTGACAGAGAAGCACTATTATTATTATTATTATTATTATTATTTGGAACTGCCCTTGCGGGGGTGTCATTAGAGCTTATCGTCAATTCTTTGTACTCCCCTCACGGGTGAGACGATGGAGGCGCATGTGCAGAAATGCATCAGCCATTGACAGAGAAGCACTATTATTATTATTATTATTATTATTATTATGGACACCGTGATAGCCCAGTGGTCAAGTTCTACCATCTGGGCCCTGTCGCCAGTTCGATTCCCGTCGGTGCCACCAGTATTTTCATTGAACGTAACGATCCGTCTGGACCAGTATTTTCATTGAACATACCGGCCCGTCTGGAAGTGTTGGAACTGCCCTTGCGGGGGTGTCATTAGAGCTTATCGTCAAT
>WBZZ01005765.1:70000-71600 GCA_019918135.1 Paulinella micropora | reverse complement strand
GGGGGGGGGGGGGGGGGGGCTCGCGTCGCTTCCGGTATGAGTGTTTTTCCCGCTGTTTTTTTTTCTTTTGTTTTATTTTTGTTTTTCATCAGAGTTTCTATCGCTATCCCCCTACTTTTGGCTGGCTGCTGTTGTTTTTTGTGGCTGTGTCGCGACTTATGTTGTCGGTAGCGGGGGGGGGGGGGGGGGGGCTCGCGTCGCTTCCGGTATGAGTGTTTTTCCCGCTGTTTTTTTTCCTTTGTTTTATTTTTGTTTTTCATGAGTTTCTATCGCTATCCCCCCTACTTTTTGGCTGGTTGCTGTGTGTTTTTGTGGCTGTGTCGCGACTTATTGTCGGTAGCGGGGGGGGGGGGGGGGGGGGGGGGGCTCGCGTCGCTTCCGGTATGAGTGTTTTTGCCGCTGTTTTTTTTCCTTTTGTTTTATTTTTGTTTTTTCATGAGTTTCTATCGCTATCCCCCTACTTTTGGCTGGTTGCTGTTGTTTTTGTGGCTGTGTCGTGACTTATGTTGTCGGTAGCGGGGGTGCAAAAGAAAACAAAGGATTTTGGCATTCAGGACACTGCCATAACGCAAATATTTGCGTGAATTCCGAAAAAATCATATCAGCATCAACAACGAGACTGAGGCTAGCCACCCTGCAAATATGAGCTCCCAACTCCTCCTGCTTCCCACAAACCATGGTTTATTCCGACAGGGTGCCAAAATGGTAGGAGGGCGGGGGGGGGGGGGGGGGGCGGCTCGCGTCGCTTCCGGTATGAGTGTTTTTGCCGCTGTTTTTTTTCCTTTTGTTTTATTTTTGTTTTTCATGAGTTTCTATCGCTATCCCCCCTACTTTTGGCTGGTTGCTGTTGTTTTTGTGGCTGCGTCGCGACTTATGTTGTCGGTAGCGGGGGTGGGGAGGGGGAAGTAGCCAGGCTGATGTTGAATACTTTTTAGTTTGCTGATGAAGCATTACACCGATGACGGCAAGCTGCGGGAGACCGCGGCGGTGATCGGGGTGTATCTCACCCGCTACAACAATTTCAAGTTGGACGAGGTCACGCAAGTGGAGACTTCGGAGGGGGAAGTTTCCCAAAACGCTCCTGGGTAAATTCATGATTGCTTCTGCCTGCATTTTCTTTCTTTTGCTAATAGGCTGGCAATCACTTTTCCTGATGATTGGCGCAGCAAGAACAAGTATGAGATAAACCGAGGTATATTTTTCTCACATGCACTAGGTTCCGAAGACGGATTCCGGGACGGGTTCCGGAGACGGGTTCCGGGGGGGGAGGGGGGGGGTGGGTTGAAATGCCCTCATAATATTATTAATATTTGAAATAATATGTATATTCTGATTATAGTACACTCAGATTCGTGTACTTTGTTTGAGGTTCTCATCGCACCATCCTGGCGCTTCGCGACTTGGATCCGGATAGCACGGGTGATAAGAAGCAGGAGTTTCAGTTGTTGAATTTTTATTGGTTCAACCTGAAGCATTCCTGTCTTTGCCTCCGTCTCCATTGAACTTTAAAAACCAAGTCAAACCCATGCTCTTGCCCCTTGTCGGGAACCCGACCAATCCCGAGATTTTGCGCAAGTGGAGAAAGAAGGAGATTTTGCTG
>WBZZ01005765.1:50000-62500 GCA_019918135.1 Paulinella micropora | reverse complement strand
GAGAAAGAAGGAGATTTTGCTGATCCAGGAAGCGAACCGGGTAAAATTATGTTGCCTTTGCTTTGCACGTTGCTTTATTTTTTGCATTCTTAATTATGTTGCCTTTGCTCTGCAGCGCAAGAGGGAGCTCACTCACCTGGGGGAACCTCGGTCTTCGTCACGAGTAAAGAAATTGAAGCATGGTATGTTTGCTTTACATTTAAGCGTTATGTCATGACAGCATTGTAGACATACATATATATCACAACTTTGCGTTCTTTTTTTTTTTTTTTTTTTTATGTGAACAGGAAGTTTGGCGGAGAATGAGATCGTCGGAGAACTTCAGGAGGAAGAGATTCAGCCGGAGCCTAAATCAAGCAAGAAGTCTCCAAAAGGTATTTCTTTTTCTTTCTTTGTCTTCTTTTCATCTTCTTCCTCATTCTCGTCTTCCTTGTCATCAAGCAAACGTCAGATTTTTCTGTAGGGGGAAAGGTCACGAAGACTGGCGGAAACAAAAAGGTATCAAAATCGTTTGTTTGTGTGTGTGTGCAAAAATCAACACATATACAATGATGCTTAGGAGACTGCAGCTGGTGGCGTGTCAGAGGAAGGAGTCAGATCAATCCTTAACACCATGCTGGAGGCTCACAGCAAGAAGCTGTTGGCAGACATGGCCAAGGCTAAGGAAGAGGAAAGGAAGGAAGAGAGAAGGAAAGGGAGAAGGAGAGGAAGGAAAGGGAGAAGGAGAGGAATGAAAGGGAGAAGGAGAAGAAGGAAAGAGAGAAGGAGAAGGAGAAGGAGGAAAGAGAAGGAGAAGGAGAAGGAGAAGGAGAGGCTTGCCAAGGAAAAAGAGGAGAAGGAGAGGCTTGCCAAGGAAAAAGAGAAGAATAAACAGAACAGGAAGAAAAGAGGTAAGACTGAAGTAAACGATGAGGCAGACGAAGAAGATACTGAAGAAGAGCAAGAGCAGCCAAAGAGCAGAAAAACTAACAAAAACAAACAGAATAACGAGACTAGCGATATTGCAAAACTTCTTGCTATATTGCAAGCTCGTGATTCTTGTGTAAACACCACACCTCCCCGGAACGTTAACGTCACGCCCAGCACCCACACTAACTCATCACCTTGGTTTGAGTTTGCTCTAGCATCAATGGCATTGAATCACAAATAATACATGTGTATGCATGCAAAGGTAGGCTATCCTCGCTCGTACATGCAATCAGCTTGTTTTTTTTTTGTAGGCACTTGGAGATACACTTTGATCTTTTTGATGCCTGCGTGTGCACGTGAGCACCTATCATTCAGATCAATTTCAAATCCAACTAAGCTTCTGTAATATTATAATAATTAGTTAATATTTGCTTAAAACGATATGTGTGCAAATCAATTGCATCTTCGTTGCATGCTTCTCTCCGTTCCACTCCTCCTCTATCCTTCCCCTCCCGACACGTCCCCCTACCTAAAAAAAACTAAGTCCGCAAGCTAATTTGTGAGTAGAAGTGAGGAAAATAAAGTAAAATAATGCTATAATGATAAATAAAGCTGGTTTCCTTTGTTATCGCGGCACGCTGTTATATTCTGATTGCCGACACCAAATAAACATAGAAAAATCGTCGTAAAACGTGGTTTCGGACCGGTTAAAAATCAGTCTTTTTTTTTGAAGTTAAAGTGATTTAACATTAATAAAAACACTTTTTATTATCATTCCTATGCTTTCTACAAACAGTGGAAGCAATATAAATAAGCTCCTGTTAGTTTGGGAGAAATTGACATAATGTCTTGAAAAATTTCGGAAAAAGTGACCCCCCCTAGTCAGCCGTTTTCTTTGTTTTACCTCACTCCTACAGCTTTGGAGAATCCAACCGTCCACTCCCAAATGTTCCCAATGCAACCACCGCAAAGAAGGTCAACAAACCCTCCTCAACCGCCCCAACACTGTATGGTTCTCTATCGACCGCCATCCTGGCCCGCCCCCAGCTACAATGACGCGACCCGACGGGACAGAACACCCCCAGCAGAAACAACTCACAGGAGGAACGGAATCACACCCATACCAACTAGCTGGAGCAATCTGCAGCGCCGACGCCAAGAACACCGACCACCTGATCTTCCTCGCCCCACAACCAGACGGATCATGGCTCAAACTAGATGACGCCACTGCCACTATCCTTCCAGTTAAACAGGGCTGAACCTTCTGGGCTCCCGCGCACTCATGGTGACTTACATCCGCCTGCCCAAGCCCCCCCTCAAGACCAACCCTACGAGCCCACCCGCAACTGGCCCCACAACCCAACCTTTGCCGCCCTGTACCACATCGACTCCCAGCCAAGAACACCCTGACCAATGCGGTGCACAAGCGCTATCGGGGCCCTTGCAGATCAACTGGCAACGACGCCTTACCCTGAAGATCAAAAAACTGAAACGCCTCGCTCAACCAGCCCCCTCGACCCTTGCACCCATCAATATCCCGGCACGGGACCGCCATTCTTTCTCACTCCTTAATCAGGCCGTCGTAGCGGAAAATCATATACATAAACGGGCCCCTGCCACACCCCAACATGCCGGCGACCCCGAAAGGCACATCCTCCCCTCATCCAGAGTACTACGGCTATACAGTAACCTAGCCCCAGCCCTCCCAGCCCCTCCCCCTTCTTGGATCCAACAGCCACACACCGCACAACACATCAGCCCGGTCCTCACCGGAACTAAACGCACGCTTGGCCTCGCATGCATTGCGGCCAACATCCAACACACAGCGGGAGGAACACAAGTCGTGGCAAATCCATCCCTCCCCTTGTCAGTCCCAACTCCCCGAAACCCCGCAGGACCGGCCCCACCCGGCACCCCCCTCATCTCACCCTCTCGATGGGCCTTAGAAATGTTACTACTCACCCCAGCCATGGGCACCAAACTGGTTATTCCCACCCCCGCCCCACCGCAGCCCAATACTACCGACCTGCTCTTCCAAGGCAAACTCTGCCTCATCCCCTGCTGGTACACCCTCAAACGACAAGAGGTGGTTGCTACCATACAGAAACAACGAGTGCACACAATCATCGCCAACTGCATTTCAATCGAACACAATATTCTCCTTCGATACGACAGACGCTTTCACGAGACCGCGGACGCGAAACAACAGTGAGAGAAATCTTCTCCTGTTAGTAGTTTTACGTTGAGGAAGGCTGCTTCACTTTGCATCCGATACGCATCGATTAGGAAAGAGCGAGTAGATTAATAGAGGTCACCAGAGATCGCAGTTGCGAGATGTGAAGCAGTGGGATCAATACTGTAACTAAAATAATTGTTCTCCTTATAAACGTTATCGACGAATCGCTTGTATTCAGCATAGTTGTCACCACGGAGGCATTCTCGAAAAAGTTTTATGACTTGGTCATGAGGACCACCTGATATTAAAGCAGTTAGTGTGGTGTTGTTTGCGATCTGTTTGTGCAACATTTCGTATCGTTCTCTCTTTTTGGCAGTCATGTAGTTGCTCTAGCTCTTGACGAAAGTACACTTACTCATATGGATCTGTTGGTACATCGTTGAGGCTACCATGGCGAGCTTATTGGCGCCGTCGCACTCACAGCCAAACGATACCCGGGTATGATACCCGGGTATGATACCCTGGGGATGCATACCCCCCTCATACCCCCTCATACCCATCATACCCCCCCCCCCATACCCCTGGAGTATGATACCCCCCCCCCCAAATATCCCCCCCGATGTATCATACCTGAGTATGGGGGGGGGGGGGTATCCTTTGGCACAGGGGTATCATAGTATTACCCCGGGTATGAGACAGGGGTATGGGACAGGGATATCATACTTCGGGTATGAGACAGGTATGGGACAGTGATATGAGACAGGGATATGAGACAGTGGTATGGGACAGGGGTATCAATAATGATATAATAATCTGAGATAATGATGATGATTATTTTAATAATAAGTTGGTTCCCGCTTTTATATTGATGCATCTTTGATACCACTCCATTTCCAGGTGACTGATCATTGCTGATCTCTTCTGCTTCATACTCAGCTTCTACGAGTGGTAAGTATTTTATTACTATAGTGTTTGTGTACAAAATAAAAATAATATTAATAATAATATTAATAATAATAGTGCTTCTAAGTCAATGGCGAATGCATTTCTGCACATGTGCCTCCATCGTCTCACCCGCGAGGGGAGTACGAAGATTTGACGATAGGCTCTACTGACACACCCGCAAGGCAGCTCCAAGCCTTGCAGACAGACCAATACTTTCAAAGAAAATATCCTTTAAAAATACTGGCACCGACGGGAATCGAACTGGCGACACGTCCCAGATGGTAGACCTTAACCACTGGGCTATCGCGGTGCCACTATTAATAATAATAATATTAATAATAATAATAGTGCTTCTCAGTCAATGGCGAATGCATTTCTACACATGTGCCACCATCGTCTCACCCGCGAGGGGAGTACGAAGACTCGATTTTACGATAGGCTCTACTGACACCCCCGAAAGGCAGCTCCAAGCAGCCTTAACTAGCTTCCAGACAGACCAATACTTTCAAAGAAAATATCCTTTGAAAATACTGGAACCGACGGGAATCGAACTGGCGACAGGTCCCAGATGGTAGACCTTAACGACTGGGCTATCGCGGTGCCACTTAATAATAATAATAATAATAATAATAATAATAATAATAATAATAATAATAATAATAATAATAATAATAATAATAATAAATAATAATAACAATAATACTACAATAATACTATGATAATAATAATAATAATAATAATAATAATAATAATAATAATAATAATAATAATAATAATAATAATAATACTATATCTGAGGCGTACTGATGCAGCTAATGGCATATCCTCAACGGACATAAGCCTCCAATACCCTTGTTCGAGGTCCTCCACCCCCCCGTGTCAGTCTCTCGCCTGATGATCGGGGCCACCGATGGAGCTCCTGAGGGCAAGACTGCACTAAGCCGAGGTTATTCCGCAGTCCCAGCAACCTCTTGCAAGACGTCACCGAATGTGCAAGTGCATACACCAAGCGCGGTTGCTAGAGCTGCCTCGAAACCCCACCCATAACAATCTGGTGTCTGCTGGGTCCTGGGCTATCAACCAGCATATGCGGAGTTTAAGATCTTTTACGCGCGCAACGACCCTCCTCCCCAGCATCTAGCATCTACCACCAAAGGGTTATGAGTTGGCGTCACAGTTTAACGCCTTGAGGCCATTGGGCTGGAACTCTGTTTAGCAAGTGTGACTAGGTTTTTTCATCGGGATTTCCCTCAAATATGTCACAGTCAACACTCCAAGAATAATAATAATAATAATAATAATAATAATAATAATAATGAGTGACAAGTATTCTATTCAGTAAAACAGTGCTTGCGTAAATAATAATGCAATATAATAATAATGATGAGGGATATGGGAAGGGTTAGGAGGAGGGGTATGAGATGTGTATGATATTAATACCTATATCTTCAATTAATTTTACAGTTTTGGAAAGATTTGGAACACTTTCCATTCTACCTAGAAAGTCGTTACCAAGCTGCATCTTGAAAGAGAGAGAGCCTGAGAGAGAGAGAGAGAGAGAGAGAGAGAGAGAGAGAGAGAGAGAGCCTAGGAGAGAGACTTAGATAGAATTGAATACTCATAAGATGATATATATGAAGTTGTAATATATATTAATAATGATAAACTGAGATAATGACGATGATAATTTTAATAATAAATTGTGTACCGCTTTGTTAATATACATATTTGATAGCACTTCAGTTCCATCTCTTCTGCTTCATACTCAGCTTCTACGAGTGGTAAGTATTTTATTACTAGAGTGTTTGCGTAAATAATAATAATAATAATAACTTTATATAATAACTTGATAATATTGTAATAATATATTAATAATAATAATAATAATAATAATAATAATAATAATAATAATAATAATAATAATAATAATAATAATAATAATAATAATAATAATAATAATAATAATAATAATAATAGTAATAGTAATAATAATAATAATAATAATAATAATAATTATAATGAGTGGTAAGTATTCTATTAAAACAGTGCTTGTGTAAATAATATTATAATACAATAATAATGATGAGGGGTATGGGAGGGGTATGATATTTAAATTATACCTATCTATATCTTCGATTAATTTAATATTAATATTAAATTATAATTATATTAATATCATAATTCTTTAATTTTTTTCTACAGTTTTGGAAAGATTTGGAACACTTTCCATCCTATCTAGAAAGTCGTTACCAAGCTGCACAAACCCTGCTTGTGCTCTTGAGTTCGCGTTTTGAGATACGACTGCAGCTAGATTAGCGGTAGGATTAGATTTGCTATGTATCTGCCGCACCTGCCCTCCCATAGTGCGTTCGCCAGGCATAGTCCATTTATTGCGTAGGCTACCTATCTCTTTCATAGTTGCAATGATATGCTCAACTGCATGGAAAACATAGGCATGATCAGTTGGAGGTAAGTTAGCTAGTACTAGCCTGCATACATCTCTTTCCTTCACCTTCAAATCCTCTACATACTGACCTGTTATCATTATGGAGCCTTCACTACCAAACTTACTCTCAGGATCCATAGCACCAAAAAGCTCACACAACGCTGCCCATGTGTCATAAGCTCCACCTGTTAATCCGCCTGCAAACCATCAAAGAAAATGAGGGGTATGGGAGGGGTATGAGAGGGGTATGGTACCTATATCTTTCGCATCGCTGTAGCAATTAACTGCGTACTTTATGCACTCGTGCATAGTCATGCGACTTTTGGTGCTCTTCGACTTGGGATCACCAAAAGGCACAGCAGTTGTTGAATAACCAGATTCTGCACAAAACCTTAACCACCTCTCATCCATTGCCTTCCAATGTTCTTGTTTTATCTTTAACAGATTATTTTTAGCCTTGTATCTTAATTTGATTGCTTTATCTATCTCATATTTTTCCTGTCTCTCTTCTTCGTTTCTTTTCTCTGCTGGTGTTCTGGGTTTATTTTTACATTCTTTAAAAGGTTGAATCGATATACTTCTTATTCCTTTGAACAAGGGCAACATATAACGCAAAACAATACCATAACCAACGCTATGCGCGAAATCTGCATCACATCTTCGTAAACAGGAGCGTTCCAACAAAAGCAGTGGACTTCTCCCTGTAAATCCGTTTATTTCTTCCCCACGCGCGTCAGCTGCAGTGCCAAACAGCTCATACTCATCTGTTGTTTTTCTCCTACACGGGGGTTCGTCAACGAGCCAACTAACACGTTTCTTATCTCCATCTATTTGCTTTCCTCTGCACCAGCTGTAAGGGCAGCCTCGTACACTTTTGGGGCCGATATGACACATAATGTCACACATGGCTGGCGTGTCGGCACATATAGAGTAAATGTGCACTTTTTGTTCTACAAGTTCAGTGAAAGTCGCTTCGCACCATGGCCACGAATTACTTGGCTTTTCACCGTACGGTAAAATATCAAAAATTTCAGTGTTCCATTTTCTATTTCTATGTTGTTGTTCAAAGTCCATTACTCTACCAGTAGTTAGTGTTTGTGATTTTTTTTTGAGCACGCTTACCCTTCTGTATTGGGGACGCATCCCATGACCAACAAATTGACAGCCAGTTTTTCACATCCTACATACAATTTTCGATGGGAATATGAATATTTGAAAAAAAGTAAAAAAGAAAAAAAAATTACTATTAATACTTGTAACTTTTTGAGAGCGAGAGAGAGAGAGAGAGGTGGGGTATGACAGGGGTATCATACCCGGGTATGGGACAGGGGTATCATACCCGGGTATCATACATACATCATCAATGACAGGTCCCGGTTCGACACTGGCAGCTATAGTGTCTTACGCTACATACATACATACATACATACATCTTTATCGACATCATATGGGACAGGGGTATGAGAGGCGGGGTATGAGACAGGGGTATGGGACAGGGGTATGAGAAACGGGGTATGGGACAGGGGTATGAGAAACGGGGTATGGGACAGGGGTATACGTAGAGAGGCGGGGTATGAGACAGGGGTATGGGACAGGGGTATGGAACAGGGGTATGAGACAGGGGTATGGGACAGGGGTATGAGAGGCGGGGTATGGGACAGGGGTATGAGAAATGGGGTATGGGACAGGGGTATACGTATGAGAGGCGGGGTATGAGACAGGGGTATGGGACAGGGGTATGAGAAACGGGGTATGGGACAGGGGTATGAGACAGGGGTGTGGGACAGGTGTATGAGAGGCGGGGTACGGGACAGGGGTATGAGAGGCGGGGTATGGAACAGGGGTATGGGACAGGGGTATGAGAAACGGGGTATGGGACAGGGGTATACGTAGAGAGGCGGGGTATGAGACAGGGGTATGGAACAGGGGTATGAGAAACGGGGTATGGGACAGGGGTATACGTAGAGAGGCGGGGTATGAAACAGGGGTATGGGACAGGGGTATGAGACAGGGGTATGGGACAGCGGTATGAGAGGCGGGGTATGGGACAGGGGTATGAGACAAGCGGTATGGGACAGGGGTATGAGAGGCGGGGTATGAGAGACAGGGGTATTGTACAGGGGTATGAGAGGGGTATGACAGGCGGGGTATGAGAGGGGTATGCGAGGCGAGGTATGAGGGGTAGCTTATTGCAGAACGCGGGGCATAGTGGAATAATATTTAATCACAGACTAAGTCACTACCTTTACCTCTAGAGGCGAATTCTTCAAATAATCCTCATATCTAGGGCTGTCGATGGCGTCTCCAATACTCTCCAACGGCCGATCTCGAATGGACACATAACCAGGGACCCGCATTGCCTCAGCTTTCTTGTAGTCGCGCTCTTTTGCATCCACCAGGAGCGCACGTCTGGCTGGATGAGCGCGTAGTCCCTCGAGCCAGCCACGAATGCTAAAATCATTAACGGATATGGCGCGTGGACACATACACATGTACAGGGATGTCAGTGTTGCTTGGCCAGCGGCCACAACTTGTATATCCTTGGGTATGCGGAAAGATTAGAGAAGCCAAGAATGCGACAAAATCTTATCTTCCTTAACCTTGCCGTAACAACAACAAGTTGTACATCCCTGAGTATGCGCTAATGCAAGCATGAGCCAGCCACGAATGCTAAAGTGATAGAGGATATAATGTGGTATGGCGGGAGATAGAGATTACTTCCTGTGATAAAAGCTGAGCGCGTCAGTCCTGGGGCGTCGACATGTTTGGCACGCTTCCAAGCCGCTTCCGTGCCTCCAATACAACCCTTCCCGACACTGGTTCCTGCAAACTTCTAATTTTCGAACCCCCCGGTTCCTGCAACTTCCCGAATATCATAGATCAGTGTCTGGAGATTAGGTTAATTAATTCCGTCCGGGCAAATCAACACTCCTAGGATGTCCCATAACTTAATCGCAGCAGTCTTGGACACGGAAGGGTGCTTCTCTTTCCATCTCATCACCAGCTCGAACGCCTCAGCAATGGTCACGCCACCGCTCTCCCATAGCCCGACCAATCAAAACCGATAATCGCGTGTACGGCTGATGTCGGTCCCGTTCCTCCCTGCCTCCATGCAGGCGTCCGGCGACGCGCTCCTTGGCTTCCCTGCGGGCACGACGCAGCTTCTTGGCCATGGCATGAAGATAATCTGCACAAACAAAAATACGAATGCAACCTCATATTACCCCTCCCATACCCCAATACACAGAAATTGGAAGCTTGTTGAATAAAGTGCTAGGGTTTCTGGGGCCGCATCGAATAAAAACTGGTGAGGTTTATTTTCTTTTTTTGTCCACACCAGCTTATTTTCGAATTGCCAGTAGCAAGAAATTGGGAGCTTGTTGAATAAAGTGCTAGGGTTTCTGTCCCGAACAATTTATCCAACACATATATCTAAGTAGTACCCCTCCTTAGTACAATTTATGCAACATAATAATAATTATGAATGCGACTTTGCGACCTCATACTCCTCCCATACCCCTCATACCCCATACATGGCATGAGGAGAACCTGCACCGACAAAAATACGAATGCGACCTCATACTATTACCCCTCCCATACCCCACCCATACCCCAATACACAGAAATTTGGAGCTTGCTTAATAAAGTGCTAGGGTTTAAGTTTCAAGGAGAAACGCAAGATGGCGAACGCGCTGATGATGCCAGCTTCTGGTTTGTCGCCAAGGAGACTCAGCTGCATATATTCAGGCAAATACAGTACTCACGATGTCGACATAGGCAGTCAACGATTATTCTCATCAAAATAGTGGATTTAACGTGGATTTAGGGGAGTCAGAGAAGAATAATCGTTGACATACACCCAGAGATGTTATTGTTGCTTGGTCAGCAGCCACAACTTGTAATATTAACTCTGTGTATTTTCTAATGCATCAGCAAGCCACGAATACTAAAGTAACTGGAACTGTCAGAGCCAGAGCAAGAGTCGGCGCGGCCTCATACCCCATACCCCAAAATATGAATGCAACGTTGCGACCTCATACCCCTCATACCCTATACCCCCATATCCCAAATATGAATGCAACTTTGTGACATCATACCCCCGCACGAGAGAGAGAGAGAGAGAGAGAGAGAGAGAGAGAGAGAGAGAAACCGTCAGAGAGTCCTGGAACTGTCACGGCCTCATACCCCTCCCATACCCCATACACCATACCCCTCATACCCCAAATATGAATGCGACCTCATACCTCAACCATACCCCCGCACGAAGAGAGAGAGAGAGAGAGAGAGAGAGAGAGAGAGAGAGAGAGAGAGAGAGAGAGAGAGAGAGAGAGAGAGAGAGAGAGACCGTCAGAGCGAGTACTGGAACTGTCAGAACCAGAGCAAGAGTCGGCGCGGCCTCATACCCCTCCCATACCCCAAATATGAATGCAACTTTGCGACCTCATACCCCAACCATACCCCCGCACGAAGAAAGAGAGAGAGAGAGAAAGAGAGAGAGAGAGAGAGAGAGAGAGAGAGAGAGAGAGAGAGAGAGAGAGACCGTCAGAGAGAGTAATGGAACTGTCAGAGCCAGAGCAAGAGTCGGCGCGGCCTCATACCCCTCCCATACCCCATACCCCCATACCCCTCATACCCCAAATATGAATGCAACTTTGCGACCTCATACCCCTCCCATACCCCAATACACAGAAATTGGGAGCTTGTTAAATAAAGTGCTAGGGTTTCTGGGGCCGCATGGAATCTGTTTGAATTTACGCAAGGACTGATAGCAGTTTGAATTTACGCATGAACAAAAAGACAGAGTTGTAATGGTTGCTTGGTCAGCAGCCGCAACTTGTATAACTGTGTATTTGCTAATGCATCAGCAAGCCAGGAATACTAAAGTAACTGGAACTGTCAGAGCCAGAGCAAGAGTCGGCGCGGCCTAATACCCCTCCCATACCCCATACCCCTCATACCCCAAATATGAATGCACTCTCTCCTGTCCCATACACCGGGGTATGATACCGGGGTATCATACCCCGGGGTATGATACCAACTTTGCCCTCATACCCCACCTTGCCACGAATGCTGAAATCATAACGGATGTGCAAATAAACAAAAACACCGAGATGTCAGTGTATGCTTGGTCAGCAGCCACAACTTGTATAACTCTGTGTTTGCGCTTATGCAAGCATGAGCAAGCCACGAATACTTAAGTCATAGAGGTATAATAGCGTGGGTCCTACTTGATGTTTGAGACATGGAACATAAGCTGCTGAGGTCTAACACCAGCTTAATCTCCACTGCCAGTAGCAAGCACTAATTTATTTTTTTTTCTCCCTCCCTCAGAAGTAGTCGTAGTAATCGATACCACAATCACTCTGGACAAGAAAGAATAAAAAATCAGACATAAGCAGACCAGACGGCAGAGGGAAATAGTAGAAGTAGTAGTAGCTGCATACCCCTCATACCCTATATCCCTCATACACCAAGTATGAACAACAGTTACTTTGCGACCTCATACCCCCGCACGAGAGAGAGAGAGAGAGAGAGAGAGAGAGAGAGAGAGAGAGAGAGACCGTCAGAGAGAGTACTGGAACTGTCAGAGCCAGAGAAAGAGTCGGCGCGGCCTCATACACCTCCCATACCCATACCCCTCATACCCCAAATATGAATGCTACTTTGCGACCTCATACCCCACCCATACCCCCGCACGAAGAGAGAGAGAGAGAGAGAGAGAGAGAGAGAGAGAGAGAGAGAGAGAGACCGTCGGAGAGAGTACTGGAACTGTCAGAGCTAGAGCAAGAGTCGGAGATGGCGCCAGAGTCATCGTCCATGATATCTTGGTCACCTACTTGAAAGAGAAAGATGCGTTTTGCATCAACACCCTAACCCTGGGAAGGATAAACTAGTAAGTAGCAGTAGAAGTAAATAGTAGTAGTAGTAGTAGTAGCCACATACCCGTCCTATACCCCCCCATACCCTCCATACCCGCACAACAGGCTTGAGAGAGGAAGAGAGAGAGAGAGAGAGAGAAAGAGG
>WBZZ01005765.1:12500-47500 GCA_019918135.1 Paulinella micropora | reverse complement strand
GGAAATTTATTGTTTGTTTTTCATTCCTGATGCATGTGGATGGTTTCTCCTCCCGGCTTCCTGTTCACTTTACTGCATTTTGCCTTGGGCTTGCCTTATGTGTTTTCCATACCCCCCTCCGACTTGGTTTTTTTTTTTCGTTCGATTTTTTGTTCTTGTGTGGCCGGACTGCTTGCGTTTTGGAAATTTATTGTTTGTTTTTCATCCTGATGCATGTGGATGGTTTCTCTTTTGCTCCTCCCGGCTTCCCGTTCACTTTACTGCATTGTGCCTTGGGCTTGCCTTGTGTTTTCCATACCCCCCTCCGACTTGGTTTTTTTTCGTTCAATTTTTTGTTCTTGTGTGGCTGGACTCTTTCTTTGCTTGTAGAAAAAAGGTGCCAATCATCCCTTAACCGGCAAAAAGATTTACTTCGACACCGCCCAACAAATGAAAAACCACCACTTCAAGAAGACAGGAAAGAAGGACGGTGCCAAACTTGACGAAGAGATCATGCACGGTACCCACCCCCCCCCCCAACACACACAGACACGCACACATTTTCACGGTTTTGTTTAGTCATGCGTTCCTTCCTGGGGCAAGGCAAAGACACCAAGCGTAAGGTAGCCTGGCTAGGGAGGACGGACTACCCAAAGAACATGCAGAAATTGACCATGGCGATCCTTCAAGCGGTCTTTCTGTTGACCTATATCTATCTATACCTATCTACCTTTATTTATTTATTTATTTATTTTTCTTTTTTGTTATGATTATTTTTATTTATTTTATTTTATTTATTATTATTGTTTTTTTTTTTTTTTTGGTGACATATTGTCTGCTAGGAGTATGGTTTCACTGTCAAGGGAGCCAAGGATGTTATGTCCATTCGTCTTGGCAAACTTAGTCCCCTCCTCCCCTCTGCCTCTCTCTCTCTCTCTCACTCTCTCTTTCTCTATCTCTCTCTCTCTCTCTCTCTCTCTCTCTCTCTCTCTCTCTCTCTTATACCTTAATGATAGTGCTTCTGTCAATGGAAGCACTATTATTATTATTATTATGATAATAATAATAATAATAATAATAATAATAATAATAATAATAATAATAATAATAATAATAATATTTTTACTATATCTGAGGCGTACTGATGCAGCTAATGGCATATCCTCAACGGACATAAGCCTCCAATACCCTGTTCGAGGTCCTCCACCCCCCCGTGTCAGTCTCTCGCCTGATGATCGGGGCCACCGATGGAGCTCCTGAGGGCAAGACTGCACTAAGCCGAGGTTATTCCGCAGTCCCAGCAACCTCTTGCAAGACGTCACCGAATGTGCAAGTGCATACACCAAGCGCGGTTGCTAGAGCTGCCTCGAAACCCCACCCATAACAATCTGGTGTCTGCTGGGTCCTGGGCTATCAACCAGCATATGCGGAGTTTAAGATCTTTTACGCGCGCAACGACCCTCCTCCCCAGCATCTACCACCAAAGGGTTATGAGTTGGCGTCACAGTTTAACGCCTTGAGGCCATTGGGCTGGAACTCTGTTTAGCAAGTGTGACTAGGTTTTTTCATCGGGATTTCCCTCAAATATGTCACAGTCAACACTCCAAGGCAGATTTACTATATCTGAGGCGTACTGATGCAGCTAAAGGCATATCCTCAACGGACATAAGCCTCCAATACCCTTGTTCGAGGTCCTCCACCCCCCCGTGTCAGTCTCTCGCCTGATGATCGGGGCCACCGATGGAGCTCCTGAGGGCAAGACTGCACTAAGCCGAGGTTATTCCGCAGTCCCAGCAACCTCTTGCAAGACGTCACCGAATGTGCAAGTGCATACACCAAGCGCGGTTGCTAGAGCTGCCTCGAAACCCCACCCATAACAATCTGGTGTCTGCTGGGTCCTGGGCTATCAACCAGCATATGCGGAGTTTAAGATCTTTTACGCGCGCAACGACCCTCCTCCCCAGCATCTACCACCAAAGGGTTATGAGTTGGCGTCACAGTTTAACGCCTTGAGGCCATTGGGCTGAATAATAATAATAATAATAATATTAATAATAATAATTTACTATATCTGAGGCGTACTGATGCAGCTAATGGCATATCCTCAACGGACATAAGCATCCAATACCCTTGTTCGAGGTCCTCCACCCCCCCGTGTCAGTCTCTCGCCTGATGATCGGGGCCACCGATGGAGCTCCTGAGGGCAAGACTGCACTAAGCCGAGGTTAATTAATAATAATAATAATAATAATAATAATAATAATAATAATAATAATAATAATAATAATAATAATAATAATAATAATAATAATAATAATAATAATAGTGCTTCTCAGTCAATGGCGAATGCATTTCTGCACATGTGCCTCCATCGTCTCACCCGCGAGGGGAGTACGAAGATTTGACGATAGGCTCTACTGACACCCCCGCAAGGCAACTCCAAGCCTTCCAGACAAACCAATACTTTCAAACTGGCACCGACGGGAATCGAACTGGCGACAGGTCCCAGATGGTAGACCTTAACCACTGGGCTATTGCGGTGCCACTAATAATAATAATAATAATAATAATAATAATAATAATAATAATAATAATAATAATAATAATAATAATAATAATAATAATAATAAGGGGTATGGAGGAGGGGTATGAAAGGGGTATGATACCTATATTTTAATAATAATAATAATAATAATAATAATAATAATAATAATAATAATAATAATAATAATAATAATAATAATAATAATAATAATAATAATAATAATAATAATAATAATAATACTGATAAGGGGTACGGGAGGGGTATGGGAGGGGTATGATACCTATATTTTAATAATAATAATAATAATAATAATAATAATAATAATAATAATAATAATAATAATAATAATAATAGTGCTTCTCTGTCAATGGCTGATGCATTTCTGCACATGCGCCTCCATCGTCTCACCCGTGAGGGGAGTACGAAGAATTGACGATAAGCTCTAATGACACCCCCGCAAGGGCAGTTCCAACACTTCCAGACGGGCCGGTATGTTCAATGAAAATACTGGTCCAGACGGATTGTTACGTTCAATGAAAATACTGGTGGCACCGACGGGAATCGAACTGGCGACAGGGCCCAGATGGTAGAACTTGACCACTGGGCTATCACGGTGTCCAAAATAATAATAATAATAATAATAATAATAATAATAATAATAATAATAATAATAATATATTGATCTGTCATGGCTGAGCCCGAGGGCCATGCGCCTTCATCCCTCGACCCAACAGGGACTACAGTGAGTATGTTGGGGAGGGAAGAGTGACTCTAACCATCCTGCATAGAAGGCCCCAAAAGGAAGTCCCTACTACCCGCACAGTGTCGGGTACCTTGCAGGAAATCAACTACAAATGATTGATCTTCCCCGCGTGAGAGCTCCACGAGACTGGGTAGGTCCCGCATGGAGGTACTCACAGGGGTAGCAGACATTTCATGCGGTTTGCCAGCGCATGAGGACGTTTTGTAGTAAGTATCTGGGACGCCTCGAAACCCGTCACCACCCCTAGATCGCGGAATGTAAATACCCCTTTGATCCCACGTGGTGTATGTCTTATAAAAAACAACACAACGACATGGCCTCGGAACCAACACAACAACATAGCCTCGGAACCCACAACGACATAGCCTCGGAACACACACAACAACAGAGCCTCGGAACCAACACAACTACATAGCCTCGGAACCAACACAACTACATAGCCTCGGAGCCAACACAACGACATAGCCTCGAAACCAGTGGAAAGAGGCCCAACCACCTCCTCTTCCCGTGGGGTGCCATACTGTGCACCCCTCCATAATAATAATAATAATAATAATAATAATAATAATAATAATAATAATAATAATAATAATAATAATGCTGATAAGGGGTACGGGAGGGTACGGGAGGGGTATGGAGTATGGGAGGGGAATGGAGGAGGGGTATGAGAGGGGTATGATACCTATATTTGTTTAAATAATAATAATAATAATCATGCCATAATAGTGCTTCTCTGTCAATGGCTGATGCAAATCTGCACATGCGCCTCCATCGTCTCACCCGTGAGGGGAGTACGAAGAATTGACGATAGGCTCTAATGACATCCCCGCACGGGCAGTTCCAACATTTCCAGACGGACCGGTATGTTCAATGAAAATACTGGTGGCACCGACGGGAATCGAACTGGCGACAGGGCCCAGATGGTAGAACTTGACCACTGGGCTATCACGGTGTCCATCATGCCATAATAATCATAATAATAATAATAATAATACTGATAAGGGGTATGGGAGGGTACGGGAGGGGTCCCGGTATGAGAGGGGTATGATACATATATAATAATATTATAATACTAATAATAATAATAATAATAATAATAATAATAATAATAATAGTGCTTCTCTGTCAATGGCTGATGCATTTCTGCACATGCGCCTCCATCGTCTCACCCGTGAGGGGAGTACGAAGAATTGACGATAAGCTCTAATGACACCCCCGCAAGGGCAGTTCCAACACTTCCAGACGGGCCGGTATGTTCAATGAAAATACTGGTCCAGACGGATCGGTATGTTCAATGAAAATACTGGTGGCACCGACGGGAATCGAACTGGCGACAGGGCTCAGATGGTAGAACTTGACCACTGGGCTATCACGGTGTCCAATAATAATAATAATAATAATAATAATAATAATAATAATAATAATAATAATAATAATAATAATAATACAATATCTGAGGCGTACTGATGCAGCTAATGGCATATCCTCAACGGACATAAGCCTCCAATACCCTTGTTCGAGGTCCTCCACCCCCCCGTGTCAGTCTCTCGCCTGATGATCGGGGCCACCGATGGAGCTCCTGAGGGCAAGACTGCACTAAGCCGAGGTTATTAATAATAATAATAATAATAATAATAATAATAATAATAATAATAATAATAATAATAATAATAATAACAAGCCCTATTTGAGATGTAAAAAAAAAGCCGCCACTCCCAATTCGGATACCTGAGGTAATCGGGAAGCAACCGAGGATTGCCACGCGAGTAAGTAATGTAGCGCCTTCGGGTCTGCTACCTTACCGAAACCCGTGGGTCCGTGTTGTTGCTACCATCTCTACTGGTACCGATGCCGGAACCGGCCGGTGTCAACCGGCACCTGCCCACAGTTGACACCCGATCTCACTGGGCAAGACAATAATAATAATAATAATAATAATAATAATAATAATAATAATAATAATACTATATCTGAGGCGTACTGATGCAGCTAATGGCATATCCTCAACGGACATAAGCCTCCAATACCCTTGTTCGAGGTCCTCCACCCCCCCGTGTCAGTCTCTCGCCTGATGATCGGGGCCACCGATGGAGCTCCTGAGGGCAAGACTGCACTAAGCCGAGGTTATTCCGCAGTCCCAGCAACCTCTTGCAAGACGTCACCGAATGTGCAAGTGCATACACCAAGCGCGGTTGCTAGAGCTGCCTCGAAACCCCACCCATACCAATCTGGTGTCTGCTGGGTCCTGGGCTATCAACCAGCATATGCGGAGTTTAAGATCTTTTACGCGCGCAACGACCCTCCTCCCCAGCATCTACCACCAAAGGGTTATGAGTTGGCGTCACAGTTTAACGCCTTGAGGCCATTGGGCTGGAACTCTGTTTAGCAAGTGTGACTAGGTTTTTTCATCGGGATTTCCCTCAAATATGTCACAGTCAACACTCCAAGGCAGATTTACTATATCTGAGGCGTACTGATGCAGCTAACGGCATATCCTCAAAGGACATAAGCCTCCAATACCCTGTTCGAGGTCCTCCACCCCCCCGTGTCAGTCTCTCGCCTGATGATCGGGGCCACCGATGGAGCTCCTGAGGGCAAGACTGCACTAAGCCGAGGTTATTCCGCAGTCCCAGCAACCTCTTGCAAGACGTCACCGAATGTGCAAGTGCATACACCAAGCGCGGTTGCTAGAGCTGCCTCGAAACCCCACCCATAACAATCTGGTGTCTGCTGGGTCCTGGGCTATCAACCAGCATATGCGGAGTTTAAGATCTTTTACGCGCGCAACGACCCTCCTCCCCAGCATCTACCACCAAAGGGTTATGAGTTGGCGTCACAGTTTAACGCCTTGAGGCCATTGGGCTGGAACTCTGTTTAGCAAGTGTGACTAGGTTTTTTCATCGGGATTTCCCTCAAATATGTCACAGTCAACACTCCAAGGAATAATAATAATAATAATAATAATAATAATAATAATAATAATAATAAAACACCGAGTCATGTTTGTGTGCAGAAAAGAGAAATTCAAAGCCGTATACCAATGCGAACCACATCGGCGAATGCAACATCGTCTCGGGCGCCACTGTCCAGCCTGGTCAGGACAACGAGGACACCGATGACGAGGACAAGGACGAGGAGGAGGAGGGGGGGAGAGGGAAGAAAAGTAAATATAAAAACAAGAAGTCAAAGCAAATCAAAGTCCTGAAAAAAAAGTCAAAAAACTGAAAAAAAAAAGTCATAGCAAAGACAAAGCCAAACAAAACACCCGAGGGGGAGCCGGAACCGTCACCAAAGAAGGAGGGAGAGAAGGACGCAGAGGAAGAGCAGGTGCAGGTGGAGCAGGCCGCAGACGCAGAGACAGCGGTCGAAACCATCGATTTTACCTCTCATACCTCTGTCTCATACCCTCCCATACCCTTGTCTCTCTATCTCTTTCTCTCTCTCTCTCTTTCTCTCTCTCTCTCTCTCTCTCTCTCTCTCTTGATGCAGGTCGTCGATTTTACCAAGGTCACCTCAAAGGAGAGCGAGAAGGCAGGCAAAAAGCACAAGACGGAGACCCCAACAAAAGAGAGGGGTAGTGACCGCAAAACCGTGCTGGTGGAGACCCCAACAAAAGAGAGGGTAGTGAAAGCAAGGATGGATGGGATTGGGTGATGCAGCATGAAGGGAAAGAGTTGCGTGGCTGCGTTCTGAAAAACTTTCCCAGTTCCGGTGTCGCGTTGGTCTCGGTAGTACCCTTGTACCCCCGTCATACACTTATACCCCGCTCATACCCCATACCCCTCTCATACCCCTGTCATACCCCTCTCATACCCCGCCTCTCTCATACCCTGTATGTGTTTGATACTGTGCAGCTTGACGAGAGGGTGCCGGAGATGGTGGGGCAAGAAGGTGTCCTTGTTAGCATGGACCCGTTGAACGATCCTGAGCTTGAGAAGAAAATGAGCGTGGCAGATTTCAAGGTGGTACAGGCACAAGAGAAATCTGGTCTTGTAAAAGATGCTTTTTGGTGGGAGAAGGGGCAAGGCCCTCTGGTGATGCTGCTGCGTTCTGGGGCAAACCTGGTGTGTCCGAAGTCGGTAGTAGACAGAGAAAATGAAAAAGATAGAAATTCGGTAAAAGGCATCGAAGTTAAAATGAACAGCGGCAGCGCTGTGGCAAACCCAACAGTGAAACTAGACAAAGGGTTTTTTTGGCTTGACGACTCGTTCCGCCGGGATCCTAAAGTACCAGAGCTGGGAAAGATAGAATTCCATGGAAAGTAACTTACATTTTTACTTACATACCTATGGCATTTTTACTTACATATCTGTGTTCATGCCTTTCTTTGCTCTGAGAGGGGTATGACAGGGGTATGAGAGGCGGGGTATGACAGGGGTATGAGAGGCGGGGTATGAATTCTAAGTGTTCATGGCTTTCCTTGCTCTGAAACAGGTTCTTTTGCAGTAGCAAGGCGGAACCGAAGTATGCAGACACTAGCAACGCGTCCAAACCCCAAGTACCCCTTTATACCCCTATACCCCCTCATACCCCCATATCCCATACCCCTATACCCCCCCCCCCCCCGAGGGGAGGGGTGTGGGGGGTGGTGTATAGTAGTATGTAATGTAGGGGCATGAGGGGGTATGAGAGGGTGTACTAGTACAGGAGGGAGCACTACAGTGCAGAGAGAGGGAGAGAGAGAGGGGTGGGGGGGGGGGGAGAGAGGAAAAGGTACCCCTTTATACCCCTATACCCCCTCCCATACCCCCTCATACCCCTATACATAATACATAATAAAGGGGTATGAGGGGGTATAAGGGTATAAAGGGGTACCTTTTCCTCCCCCCCCCCCCCCCCCCCCCCCCCCCCCCGCCCGTCTAATACCCCCCGTCTCTCCCTCTCTCTGCACTGTAGGGCTCTGACTCAGACGAGGACGACCAAGAGCAACAAAAGGCACCGCGCAAGGTACCCCTTCATACCCCTATACCCCCTCTCATACCCCCTCATACCCCTATATCCCATACCCCTACTGTCTCTCTCCCTCTCTCTCTCTCTCTCTGCACCGTAGCGCCAGAAACTCCAGAAACTCGTGGAATCAGAAGACGAGGCAGAGGGAAAAGGAACGGTACCTCTATACCCCCTCCCATACCCCCTATACCCTGTCCCCCCCCCTCTCCCTCTCTCTCTCTCTCTCTCTGATAGGCATATGCACATCTCCCAGAAAAGGAAAGGGAGTGGTTAACTTTTTTAGATGTGGAAAAAAAATTGACAGAAATTATCTGGAGTTTCTGCGCGTCAAAAATGCGAAATCGAAGGCATCTCTCCCTCCCTCCCTCTCTGTCTCTCTCTCTCGCTCTCTCTCTGTACTATAGGCTGGGAGTGACGAGAATGAGGAATTGAGGCCGCGCAAGGGCAAGGGCAAGGGAAAAGGAAAGCGCAAGGGCAAGGGAAAAGGAAAGAAGGAGGACCGCAAGGAAAAAGGAAAAAAGGAGGACCGCGTATTGGTGTGCGAGGTATGCAATACCCCTGTCTCATACCTCTGTCCCATATCCCTGTCTCATACCCCTGTCCCATACCCCTGTCTCATACCCGTGTCATACCTCGCCTCTCTCATACCCCTCTCATACCCCTGTCATACCCCTCGAAAGGTTTGCAATCATCCTTGGCCGAAGGACGAAGACGCAGACTGCGTCAAGAATTGCATCACCATCAATGTAGTCGTGATTGAACGTTACGACAAATTGACGACCTCAGCCAATCTTCTGCGATCGGCCTGTTCTACATATACCTATCTGCATCCCCGTCACATGTCGCTTTCTCGTTGTGTGTGCAGTATCCCAAGGAGCTACTCCACACCTACGAAGCCTATCACCGGGATGATGGGAGCGACGTCCCCATGTCCCAGCTGGTCAATAAAAAGGGCCAGGCCCCCCCCCCCCCATACCGCACATACCCCGCCAATACCCCATATATCCTCGCATAGGTTTTGGTGACGTACTTGGGCCATGAAATCACGGAAAGCGAACGAGGTGCTGAAAATGTGTGGAAAACCAAGACAGACGGAGTCCCGCTGCGCAGAGGGCGATCGAATTCAGGAAAGTTTGTCCCAAAGTGGTCATACCCCTCCTGCATACCCCCGCCATACCCCTCCTGCATACCCCCGCCATACCCCTCCTGCATACCCCTCTGATACCTCTCTCTCTCTCTCTCTCTCTCTCTCTCTCTCTCTCTCTCTCTCTGTATCTATCTATCTATTTCTCTGATGCATATGTGCAGGCGGGCAGCGATTCCCCTAAGTGATGGGTCACGTGGTAAAGCAAGGCAGTATGCGGATGGCTTCCATGTAACCCCTCCATACCCCCGCATACCCTCCTATACCCCTCCTATATTACCCCCACATACCCTCATACCCCGCCTCTCATACCCCGTTCCCATACCCCTGCCATACCCCCGGGGTATATGATACCCTGGGGTATGATACCCCGGGGTATGTGCGTCTGTAAAGCAAGGCAGTATGCGGATGGCTTCCATGTAACCCCTCCATACCCCCACATACCCTCCTATACACCTCCTATATTACCCCCGCATACCCTCATACCCTGCCTCTCATACCCCTGTCCCATACCTCTGCCATACCCCCGGGGTATGATACCCTGAGGTATGATACCCCGGGGTATGGTACAGGGGTTTGATACCCCGGGGTATGACAACCCCCTTCATACCCCTGTCCCATACCTCTTCTCTCTCTCTCTCTCTCTCTCTCTCTCTCTCTCTCTGTCTCTCTCTCTCTCTCTCTCTCATGATGCAGATCGGTGAAAAACCGCCCCTGAGATGCTTCTTTCAGAAGGAAGCTGGTGGAAAGAAGCATAGAGTGGAGGGGTGGGTAAGGCTGGCTTCTTTCATGCCTATTGAAAGTCTTTTGGGGCCGTGCGAATTTTCGCAGGATACCATGAGCAAGGCATCGCGGGAAAAAATCCTGAAGGTAAAGGACGCAACACCTCCTACCGGTGTGTTCCCCGAAGGAGAGTCCTGCAACATCTGGTGGCCGAAGGATTGTCCTCCTTCTCCTCCTCCTCGTCCTCCTCCTCCTCCTCCTCCTTCTTCTTCTTCTTCTTCTTCTTCTTCTACTACTACTACTACTACTACTTCTACTTCTTCTTCTTCTTCTTCTTTTTCTACTTCTACTTCTACTACTACTACTACTACTGCTGCTGCTGCTTTTGGCCAAGCTTCTGAGATTCCATCAGATGTGCAAGATGAGGTCGCAGAGTTAGTGCAGGAGAAAGCTGCGGCGGGGAAAGCTGTTGCAGCTGCTGCCACTACTACAACTTCTCGTGGTCCCATACCCCTGTCTCATACTCCTGTCCCATATCCGTGTCCCATACCCCTGCCTCATACCACATAGGCGGAAAAAGAACAATTGTGGCTGAGAAGAATAAAGCTGCAAAGAGGAGGAAGACGACACCGACCGCCAAGGTACCACTGCATACCCCCATTATACCCCTATACACCACCCCCCCCCCCCTCTCTCTCTCTCTCTCTTTGTATTGTAGGGCTCTGACGCACAAGAGTGTTCCCCATCAGAGGTGGTACCAGAGGAGCTTGCGGAGGAAAAGGAAAAGGTGTCTCATACCCCTGTCCCATACCCTGTCTGATACCTCTGTCCCATACCCCTGTCCTATACCCGGGTATGATACCCCTGTCCCATACCCCCATATCCCTGTCTGATACCCCGGGGTGTGATAATAATAATAATAATAATAATAATAATAATAATAATAATAATAATAATAATAATCTGTTTGGCAGGGTACCTCGGCGTTGGAAGTTGAATCGGAAATGCCACCTTGGGTTTGTCACAGCTGTGGCACAAAGAATCAGTTTTCTTTAGCTGTATGCGTTGTTGAGGATTGTGGGACTTCTAATCCTCGGTTTCTTGCGCCCGCTCCTGCCTGGCGGGTGCGACTAGCGCAACAGTTGAGGGGACCTTTACGTATTAGGGACCTTGGTAGTGTAGGTGATGGGATCGGTGGGACTATGACTAGTGAATCCCTTGCGACATGTTTCGGAGGGATCCCCAGGGATGAAAAAAAAGACATGTGTCTATTGGATATTGGGTGTGCATCGGGAGATGTGCTTCTTTTTGCCTTGGGCGATGATTGGGCTGCAGTCGCTGGTATAGAGACCAGACGTTTTGAGATTGCATTCCTTAGCAGGTATGAAAAATACGGTGTATTGTGGGCCGCGCATGATAACTCGATAGGGGTTTGTTCAGATAAGAGCTGTTTCTGCTCAATAAGTTCATACAATGAAGCCCCTCACGTTGAGTTAATACCACGTGCGATGAAGTGGAACAAGAACATAACAGTGTTCTTGTTCTGGAAAGGTTGGAAACCAGCCCATAAGCATAAAGTCCTGTTGAAAATAATCCAGGACGAACGGGTAAAATATGTTATGGTTACATATAGCTGTAAATCAAACAGCATGTCCCACGACCACAGGGATACTCTTGGAACTTTGCTCTCTCAAGGGTTTTTCTTGAAATCATACCGAACTTGTGTTAAAGCAGCGGGAAGTGGACAGGTGTACGCGTTTCTGCTCATGGAACGCATTGCTAAGCAAGGTTGAGGCATAGCCAGTTATCAGGTAACCCTGCGAAGCCAGTTATCAGTTAGTAATAATAAAAAACAATAATAATAATGATAATCATAAAATACCCCTGTCATATCCCTTCATGCCTCATACCCCTCATACCCTTATACCCCATACCCATATACTCTCTCTCTCTGCACTGTAGTCCTCCAACGAAGAAGAGGGTCCTTGTAACCCAGCAGGGGACCAAGAAACTGCAGGGGCGGAACCAATGAGTCAGGGCCCTTCTACCCCTTGTACCCCAACAGAGGAAGTGGAAGGCGTGGAAGAAGAAGTGGAAGAAGAAGGATCAGGGACAACACCATGACAGTAATACTCTAAGTCCCTGCCGCCATTTTCTCTGTGTCCCTCATACCCCTCATTTTCTCTCTATGTCCCTCATACCCCTCATTTTCTCTCTATGTCCCTCATACCCCTCATTTTTTCTATGTCCCTCATACGCTCATTTTCTCTCTAAGTCCCTCATACCCCTCATTTTCTCTATGCCCCTCATATCCCTCATTTTCTCTATGTTCCTCATACTCTTTATTTTCTCTATCTCCCTCATACCTCTCAATTACTCTCTATGTCCCTCATACCCCTCATTTTGTCTATGTCCCTCATACCCTTTAGTTTCTCTATGTCCCTCATACCCCTCAATTTCTCTCTATGTCCCTCATACCCCTCATTTTGTCTATGTCCCTCATAGCCCTCAATTTCTCTCTATGTCGCTCATACCCCTCATTTTCTCTCAATGTCCCTCATACCCCTCATTTTCTCTCTGTGTTCGTCATACCCCTCATTTTCTCTATGTCCCTCATACCCCTCATTTTCTCTATGTCCCTCATACCCCTCATTTTCTCTATGTGTCCCTCATACCCCTCATTTTCTCTATGTCCCTCATACCCCTCAATTTCTCTCTATGTCCCTCATACCCCCCTCATTTTCTCTCTATGTCCCTCATACCACTCATTTTCTCTCTATGTCCCTCATACCCCCCTCATTTTCTCTCTATGTCCCTCATACCCCTCATTTTCTCTCTAAGTCCCTCATACCCCCCTCATTTTCTCTCTATGTCCCTCATACCCCCCTCATTTTCTCTCTATGTCCCTCATACCCCTCATTTTCTCTCTATGTCCCTCATACCCCTCATTTTCTCTCTATGTTCCTCATACCCCTCATTTTCTCTGTGTCTTTCATACCCCTCATTTTCTCTGTGTCTTTCATACCCCTCAAATTTTCTCTGTGTCTTTCATACCCCTCAAATTTTCTCTATGTCCCTCATACCCCTCAAATTTTCTCTATGTCCCTCATACCCCTCATTTTCTCTATGTCCCTCATACCCCTCATTTTCTCTATGTCCCTCATACCCCTCATTTTCTCTATGTCCCTCATACCCCTCATTTTCTCTCTGTTACTCACTGTTTTAATAAAATACTTGCCACTTTTAGAGCTTAAAAAAAAATTCAATCTCGATATCAAATTAATAATTGTAATTGATCCGGCAGTGGGACCATGTTGCGTATCTTATTAATAAATCAATCTGATACCCCTGCTAATAAATATTCTCCAAGTCCCTCATACCCCATCTGATACCCCGGCCAATAAATTTTCTCTAAGTTCCTCATACCCCATCTGATACCCCTGCTAATAAATTTTCTCCCAAGTCCCTCATACCCCATCTCATACCCCGGCTAATAAATTTTCTCTAAGTCCCTCATACCCCATCTGATACCCCTGCTAATAAATTTTCTCGGAGTCCCTCATACCCCATTTGATATCGATACCCCTGCTAATAAATTTTCTCCAAGTCCCTCATACCCCATCTGATACCCCGGCTAATAAATTTTCTCCAAGTCCCTCATACCCCATCTGGGGTTTCATACCCCATTTCGCACCTCATGCTATCTAATAAATTTTCTGAAAAGTCCCTGAGGGGTATCATACCCCCCCCCCCCCCCCCTAATAAATTTTCTCCAAGTCCCTGAGCGGTATGAGGTCGATACCCCTCATACCCCTGATACCCCCCCCCCCCCCCCCCCCCATACCCATGAGGGTATAATACCCCTTCTCTCTCATACCCCTCATACCTCAGGGGTATCATACCGGGTATCATACCCGGGTATGGAGGGGTATCGTTTGGCTGTGACTGAAACTTATCTCCTGTTCGTACAGTTGCAGAAGAGCCTTGCTCGCCCCATCTGTTTTCGTTACGTACGTTGTACCGTCGTCCTCTTGCTCCATGTGTAGCATGCGGCAGAGTGATCGAGATCGATCTACGAGGAGGCCCTCCAAGTGGGCTGTCGGCTTGACGCTTTCCAGGGGAGTTTATTACTAATGTATTAATAAAATGCTAGTTAGTTTTTTTACGCAAACACTGAGCCGAAAAAATCAATCCACTCGTATGTATCATCAGACTCAGAGTGCAAGGCCATAGTTGAAGTATGGTATGAGAAGGAACATGATAAAATAGTGACTCTTCATATTCAAGACTGACGAAGGTCGGTATAAACAAAGGAAAAACCAACGCAAGTCCCGGGAATGTACTAGTTATCAACTTGAATATAAAGGAAGGCCAGAAATAAAAATTAAAAAAATAAGAAGCATGAATCAAAGCGAGATTGAAATAGAAAAAAAAACCACAAAAAAACCACAAAAAAACCCCCCCCCCCAAAAAAAAAAAAAACAAAAAGGAAGAAGATTGCCATTAGGATTGCCATCACAGGTTGAGAGATGTGGAGAACACGAAAATGAATGGTAATCACATGTCAAGAAATGTGAGAACACGAAGCAGAATTGCCATCACATGTTGAGACTTCAAATTTGGAGAACACGAAGAAGAATGATGATAGCCATCACAGGCTCAGAAAATTGGAGGACACGAAGGTTAACAAGGGAAAAGCCAGAGCTCTGAAATCGAACATGAAAAAGTAGAACAAATAAAAGAAAATGAGAAATAAGGAAGGAAATAAAGGATGGGAAGAAAAGTGGGAGACAGCGAAAGATAAATTAAGTGAGGAAAAATGACAAAAACTTAAAATGTCAAGCAGCAATGCGAGAAGGAAGAAAAACATAAAGAATAAAGGGAAAATGAAAGGATATATATATATAGACATATATATAGACATATATATATATATATAATATATATGTATGTATATATATATATATATACAAAGTAATCTATCACTCAAACGCAGAGTTTAGGGAAGCTACCCCGCTAAGGGTAAAGAATAACAGAAGAACGGAGACTTTTAATAACTTTGGGTCACACAAAACGTGATGACCTTAACAGAATGGTAATACTCATTTGATTCTAGGCATTCCAGACTATGATTCGCGAATAATCTAAAAGTGTCCTTGTCAATAATAAAGGTATTAATAACTGTCCGGCCTATGAACCTGCCTATGACTCAAGACTATTCAAATTACCGGTAAATTGACTAGGTGGAGTAACTGGTATTAATAGTACATTACAACGCCCCCCCCTTAGTCGCAAGTCATAGGCTATATTACTGTGTAATATGGAGAAAAATAGTGGTGAGGATCGGTTATGGGTAACACGAAGGTCATCAACTCCCAGTTACATCACATCCTCTATGTATGTATATTTGTAGTCATGCAGTAATATGTATGAAGTATGTATGTGTTCAAAAATGTGCAAGCGCTTCCCGTAGAGGGTATCAAAATCGAAAAAATTTAGATTTCCTATTCTAGGACAGAAAGAAAGGATAGAAAGAATTTATATTTTAGTTGGGGGCGGATAGCCTCGCGGCTGCCGGCCTAGCGCGGCAGTCGGCGATCCAGCCTCGGCTCGACGGCTCTTGACCCATGCGCAAAACAAAGCTGCTGCAACAAGCAACAAACTGCACAAAACACTCAAAGCAAACATAAGTGAGTGGACATGCAAATCCCGAAATTTCTCGATATTTACCGCAAATTTGTTAAGTAAATATTCGAATTGTTCTTTCGGTAAATATTTTGTAATTACATCACCTATCTGCTTCTTCGTACCTACTTTTACAAACTTAATCTCACCGTCTCTCTGTAAGTGGTGCATAAAGTGTAATTCTAAAGGTAAGTGTTAGTTCTATTACCTGACATACCCCTCTCTCCCGCTAAGATTGTTTTAGAGTTATCCTCAAATAATTCTATCGGGCTCTTTTGGGCTATGTTTAGTTCTTGTGTGATGTGTTTCAGCGCAAGTCCCTCTCTAATGCATTCAGTCGCTGCAAATATTTCAGCATCATTGTAACTCAGGGCTATGCGACTCTGTCGCTTTGATAACCATGCAACTGGATCGCTGCCCCATAGGATCACGAATCCAGTGTGGGACTTTCCTGTTTTCTTACAAACTTTGTGAGCCGCGTCGGGCCACATGGAAAGTTTTGGATAGGTTTGCCTTCCTGCTCTGACTTAGGCTCATGGTAAGCTAAACCTCGATAAGAGTTAACTAAATAACGAAAGATTCTGCCTAACATCGTATAAGTACTACTAGTTATTTCCTTATCGATAGTTTGCATGACACTTGCCGAATTTAGTGCTTGTTCTATATCGGGTCTTGTCATCTTCGCGAGAAATAGTAAACGACCAACTAAACTGGGAATTGAAAATTTTCGCAAGCTGGCTGATTCTTACATCGGTTCCGTGAAATGTTCTTGCGCTGGAGTACTGACGGGTTTAGCAGAATCGTAACCTACCTCTTTTAGTATCTGCTGCTGATATTTTTGCTGATGCAAAATTATTTTCCCGTTCGATTGCTCTATCTCTATTCCTTTGAATTCACGGGCAATACCGAGTCTTTTGAGCGGGAAATGTTTTTCTAATGCGGACGCAAAACGCTCATATGCTTGTTTGTTTGGTGCGGTGAACAACAAGTCATCTACATGAAATATCCCTACTATCGCTTCTCTTAAAACTTCATCATTTTCTACAAACATACATAAGTCAGAATCTAGCAGCCTAAAACCTAGCTCCTCTAACTTGGGTGCTAATATCTCATACAATCTTCTTCCTGCCTGAGGTGCGCCATATAAGGCACCATCTATACGCCATATCATCCCCTCATGCCCTTCTCTGTCTACACTCTCTGGCGCATATGCATAAACAGGGTCATTCATGCGAGCATTCAGGTATGCGTTTTTAAAATCTATGCCGTACAGTTTGTGTTTGTGCCAGGCAGCTAGTTTGGCGAGAAATACAAGTGAATGGTGCGCGGCGCAAGGAACAAAGAGCTGATCTGGGTTATAGCTAACACCGGGTTCTAACATATCTCCCCGTAAAGCTAAACGAGACTTTATGAACTTTTTCCCGTTCTCATCTAACTTTACTTTGCGAACCCATGTCAATCTAACTATATTACTAACTCCTGCCTTGCTTGCCTCCTTATGGGGTACCCATGTGTATGTGTTAAAGGATTAAAGAGCTGTTAGCTCTGTTTTCATACCCTCTAAAACATCTTTAGCTGTCAAACCTGCCTCTATGACATCTTTGGGCACTCTGACGTCTATATACAAATAAAAATCACGAATCTCATCTGCCACCATACGATCATCGCATAGAAACATATTAGCGGGACTTTGCAACGGGTATTTGGGATCTTTCACGGAGTATTTGTGGATTTCCGAATTCAGCATCCGTTCTTCTTCGTCTTCAAACTTAACTATGTGGGTGGGCTGAGGTCTGTCTCTTACTACGATTCTATCTTTGGGGTCACACATCCTGCTGACTACCCCTACCCTTACTATGCTCTCCCATCCCACACCGTACTTTTTCTTCGCCCATCCATCTCCCCATGCACGCGCTGGCACTCTTACTACCTTACCTATCAGCTCTTGAGCCTCTCTCTTTTCTCTCTTGGGCTCATTGCTAGGGGTAAATCTCTCTACTGCCTTGCGCTGCCTTTTGCCGGGGATTATGTTACTCTCCGTTAGTCTCTGACTCTGCTCCCACGTTGATCCCTTACATGGTTGTGATTTCTCTTCGTATGCTCTTCTTTCACGTATTTTTAGTGGATCTGTTGGATCTTGTTCATTTTTATGCTCTTGTGGTTTGATCTTGTGCTCTGGGGGTAATTGTTGTGGATAATGTGGCTCTGGACTTGTATGTAGGCGTGCATGATCCAGTGTATTCTTCTCCACATGCTCATTTTCATTCGCATCGACATCAACATTCTCTATCTTCCCCTCAGCTTCATCAAACTGTGTTGTTGGTCTTGGTCGTTGTTGACGTTGCGCGGTGACTTAGGCGATTGGGGTGGTGACTGGGGTGATGACGCTTGTGGAGATGTGTGTGGTTGCTCGCTCTCATTCTCATTCTCCCCCTCAGAGTGAGTCATCATTATCCCACGACACTAGTTTAGGAGGATGAGCTTGTTTACCGATTTTGTGAATATTAAATCTCACATCTCTCACTCAGGAAATTATCTTCTTACCATCCCATACTCGGTATAGTTCCCGAAATAGATCATATCCTACTAGCATCACCTTTTCCCCTCTGTACTCTCCCTTCCGCACTTTGGTCTTAGGTACATGTAGCACACCCATACATCCTATTGGTTTTAAATGAAAGAGCGCTGGTTTTCTACCTAACAGCTGTTCATAAGGCGAGATTCCTTTGCGTTCCCCGTGAATTGCCGGTAGTATGTTGTGAATGGTTGTGGCTGCGTGTTCTAACCCTGCCCAGAATTGCGGCGGTAATTTACTTTTTCCCCGCCGTAATATCATTTACTTTTTCCGCAATAGGATTCCCGTCTTTATCGTTTGTCGCGGAGGTTTTCCAAATAAAGCGAATATTTTTCCACCACTTTATGACTTCCTCCGGAATATGAAATTCTTTATCTGCAGCTGCGCAAATTTCCTTTACTTTGTTTCCTGTCTGTCTCTCATAAAAGGCTACAGCTTGTTTCAAGCAATCTACAAACTCATTCTTATGGGCTAAATAAAAGTCAAGAATGAACAGTGAGTAGTCGTCGGTGACCGAAAATTTAAACCGTTTACCACCTATTGATCTAATTGCCCACGGTCCTGATGAGTCTATGTGTAGGATTATACCTGGCTTTTGGGCTCTTTCTATCGTATTAACTGCAAAACGTGGCAAATGTTTAGACTTTCCTATCATGCAAGATTCGCAGAATCTCACATCGCTCTCGTCACCAACTAACTTAATGTTCAAAATTTTTGCCAATAGGCATCTTTGTTAACCCATAATGCCCACAGGCATAGTGAAAAAGCTTGATACCTATCTTTCTAGGTTTGTCTGACTTTCTGGGGTAAGCTTCGTATAATATTATATCTACGTGTAATTCTTTCTCTCTCTTATTTACTTTATGCCTACTTATCTCCTTTTTGTTGTCATTTGTGGGGCCTCCCTCCCCTTCTACCCCCTTGTTGCGAAAGGATCATACCTTTCGTTGACTTTCAATGGTTCATCATAGTCGTCATCCCATCTATATATCATACTTTGTTAATCTCCCCCTCACTAATATATCACTCTCGTTAATGTGGATGGGGTGTTTGAGTATTACTAGCTGTCCATTTTGGTGGATGACTGATCTGTTGTGTTTGTGGTCCATCTGTCCTGTAGAGACTATGCTAACTGGTAAGGTAGTGTCGAGTAACAACTTCTTTTCTACTGCTCTAGGCCTTCCTTTCCCATCTATCACTGTCAGCCTAGCTCTTCCTGATGTACTTAACTCCCTCTCTCCATTACCTGTCAGTAGCTCTACCGGGTCTATCTCATCGACATCCATCAATCTGTCTTCTCTGCATGATAATAATATGTCTAGGCTTGCTCCACTATATATATCCTGTACTGTCATATCTCTCTTTTTCATCACTCTTTTTCTCACATGTATCAGTACATGCTCTGTCTCTCCTTCTGTCTCTATCTCTGTTTCTGTCTCTAGTTCACCCTCTCCTCTACCCTCACCTTCTCCCTCTTCTGTGATTTGTGGAGGTGTAGTGATGGGACTCGGTCTGACTGCTCTATCCAAGTACACCCCTTCTATTGCTCTTACTAAAAGTCATCTCTCTCTAGTTCGCCACTCACGACACGCATCACTTCTCTATTCATTCCCCTCACGCACTCATTCATCAACGTTTTAGCTATTTTATTTATATCTTTGAAGGTGATGACGGGAGGGTTGATGGGTTGCGTGTTTGTTGTTTGTGTTGGTGGGAGTGCTGTGATTGGTCTAGAACTAGAGATTTGGAGTTGTTGTGAGGTGGGACCTACTTGGTTGCCAAACTTGTTGGCAGAAGTGGGCCCCAGTCGTTGCTCTCCCTTATCCACTCCACTCTCTTCGCTCCCTTCTTTGCTCTGGCCGGTCCGCTGACTAGAAAATGGGTTATGTTTGCGTGGTGGTTGCGGAATATTTTGCGAGACTTGTGGACTTGTGGAAATTTTGGTGTCACGTAAAATTTCAAATTCCCCGAAAACGAGTCTTTGCGAAATTTTATGGGACTTTTCCAATGCCGCAGCTTTAAGACCTCGTTCGTCTGGGTAGTAAGGAGAGTTGGGGGGATGCAACACGGGACTTACCGACAAATCCAATTCCGGGTAATCTGGGTCTTGCGTGGCGTGATATCCGCAGTACCTCGCATAAGATAATCGTTTCGCGTGATTTGCGTATACTCCCTTTCCTTTTGATTTTTCAACGGAAACATTACATGGTTTTTTGCGTCTGTTTATTCCGGCACATTTCGTGTCTGGCGTGACTCCGTAAGAACTCTCAACCCTCAAAGGAGTTTCGTTAGGGTTAGGGATGACTGGGGAATATCGTGAGGTGGCGGATACTGACCGCACTTCCTTGCCTTCTCCCCGTAGTGAGGAGGGACATCGTAGGGTGGCCGATACTAACCGCACTTCCCGTCCTTCTCCATGCTCACTACGTCTATTCCCTACCCTAGGTGTGGTCTTTGTATCGTTCAAAAAGGGTTGGGGACTTGTACATTCGATTCGTGGGGAGGTGAGCTTAGTTGCTCGTCATCTCTTTCTCTTTCCTCCTCATCATCATCGCTCTTATCATAAGTGTTCCCCATATGGATTAAAGCAACGTTTGTATCAGAGTCACTTTGTTCGTCTTCGACGTCGGTGTCGGTTGTTATCAAAGTGATTGCTTTCTTTTTCTTATGAAAGGGTTTCTTTTTGTTCTTGTAATTGTTCTTTTGTTGGTTCTTTTCTTGTTCTGTGCCCTTGTCTTCTGTTTGATCCCGTTTCAATTTTCCTTCTTTGCGGAACTTTTCCGAAATCACCGGGCAATATCTCATGGTATGGCCTTTGGCATCACATCCGAAACACGTGACTTAGAGTGTCCAGTTTGGAGCTGTCTTTGGTCCCGGTTTATTGTCTCCCCTTTTCCCTCTATTATCCATAAGGAGATTAGTCTCTTGCCGCGGCTTGCCATCCCGAGATTTCTTGTTGTTATATTTGCGGATTTGAGCTTTTCTCTCACGGAAATTATTACGTCTTTCTTTTTCTTCCCACATTAACCATCTTTCCTAGATGCTTCGCATAGTTCCGAGAAATTTGGTCTTAGTCTGGCCGGGAGATCATAGTGGTCCACCTGAAATTTATCCCCGAAAGCTGGATGGTAGCGCAATTTCTTAAATAACTTTCTCTTTGCTTCCTCATCAGAAAATGGCGCCCCACGTAAACTTTCAAGCTGGATTTTCTTTGCGAGAAATTTCATTCAGCCAGTCTACATACCTCTGACTTGCCCTTGGCCTCGTTCTCTCAAACTCTTCCTCTAACATGTACCTACCTGCTCCGGAAATGCCTCCCCACTGATCTCTTACAGCTATCAACTCTTCAATGGGTCCTTTCGTCTTCTGTGTTCGCAGGAAGTTAGATACATTGTCTTTGGAAAAAGCCACAGACAGACATAACTGCAAAGTCACCTTTTCATCCTTTCATACTATGATATTTCTTCTCTTTACGGATAGCTGTCTTTCTTCTTGTATGTTGTTTTCTACTTAGTCTTTTCTTCTTCCTCGCTTCTTTCTCTTTCCAATCTCTCTTTTGTTCTGCTGTCATTTTATTCCAATCTTCTGGCTGCCACCGTCACAAGTTGTGATCTTCTTTCTTTGTCTGGGGTCGCTGTCTTCCTCTCTGAGAGTTGTCTGACTCTTCATCTTCCTCACTATCACTTATGGGCGAGTCGGGCTCTTCTAAGTCTTCTGCCGCCTTAGCCCTTGCTTCATCGCCGCTAAGAAAAATCCCTTTTGGCTTTAGCTGGGTCGGCCAATGCCACAGATACCATGAGGCTCTGCCACGTGGACAGATATTGTACCCCCTGCATGTGCTTCTGAAACTTGCTTGACCACGGCCAAAAGCTATGGTCATTGCCATTGACTCCCGAATATGGGCACCTGACTCAATACGTGCCTTGGCACGCTCGCTTCCTTGTCAAGGTTCATAACCAAAGTAATCTATCACTCAAACGCAGAGTTTAGGGAAGCTACCCCGCTAAGGGTAAAGAATAACAGAAGAACGGAGACTTTTAATAACTTTGGGTCACACAAAATGTGATGACCTTAACAGAATGGTAATACTCATTTGATTCTAGGCATTCCAGACTATGATTCGCGAATAATCTAGAAAGTGTCCTTGTCAATAATAAAGGTATTAATAACTGTCCGGCCTATGAACCTGCCTATGACTCAAGACTATTCAAATTACCGGTAAATTGACTAGGTGGAGTAACTGGTATTAATAGTACATTACAACGATACATTTAATATATATATAATAAACATATATATATATATATATATATATATATATATATATGTATATATATATATATATAGCTTGCGAGCCTAAGGAAAATCTTTGCAGCGGCCAAGTCTGAGAGATTGTGCAAAGCATCGATCGCACGCTCAGCCCCACCAAGTACTTCACAGGTAGCATGTCCCGTCCACTCTCTCTCTCTCTCTCTCTCTCTCTCTCTCTCTCTCTCTCTCTCTCACTCTCTTATGGTAGGCAACTCTCCGTCATGGTCACCTAGCACACGAGTGCGGGTGTTCCGGCCTCCAAGACAGACCCCAGACGAGGAAGCAGAATCGATTGCAAATGCCTTATATAACCTTTTAATGATGCTCAATACAAAGCTAGATTTGAACAGCATTATCTAACCCCGCTATCATCGATACCCATTGCGTTTCCAGCCTCCCCACTGCACACCGCGTCCTCCTTGGTTATATATATGTTTTTGTTGTTTTTGTTGTTTATGTTTTGTCCCCTTGCCTCAGTGCCGTGACCACGAGGTCAGCACGACCCAATACGTTTTCTTTTTCTCCTACATCTACAGCAGGACCGAACGCAGTAAACGGCAACGTTGCCACTCTTACAGTCATATATTGTAGATGTATACTATGTTTCCGGTAGTGGGTAAGTAGAGCGCAGAGAGTAATGTCTGATTAATCCTGGTGTTCGGTTCCTCATCGATTGTTGCCGGCTGAGTCCATGCCAACCCTTCCCGTCCCTCATGCCGGTAATGATTTCATTGAGCTCTTTGTCAACACTAAAGCTGAAGAAAGTACTCTTGCTCAAGTCTACGCCCTGCTTTTTTCCAGAGTAGAAAGCCTGATCCAAGTGCCAGGGAAGACCATCCTCATTGCATGCAATCTTAGGCTTCCTCGGATTGTAACAACACCACCAAAATTTACGCTTGCAGCAGACCCTGAATTTCCAACAACCGTCGTCGAACTTGGTGTCTTGACGCTTGCCGGACAGCACAGCTTGTCCGTTCAACCAATACCAACGCGCGGTGTCTACGATTGAAGGAGTTTGTTGCGCCTGTTCAAAATCTTGTTTATGTTTTGAACAGGTTTAACAAATTCCAAAGCCGATGTCTACGATTGAAGGAGTGTGTTGCGCCTGTTCAAAATCTTGTTTATGTTTTGAACAGGCCCAACAAATTCCACAGCCGATGTCTACGATTGAAGGAGTCTGTTGCGCCTGTTCAAATCTTCTTTATGTTTTGAACATCTGTAACAAATTCCACAGCCGATGTGTAACAAATTCCACAGCCGATGCGCCTGTTCAAAATCTTGTTTATGTTTTGAACAGGTGCAACAAATTCCACAGCCGATGTCTACTCATATCCTATTATAACATCAAGACAGGATGAGATATGAGTGATTTCTTCCGAGTGCTGATCACGAAGCTGCGTTCTCTACTGTTGAAGGAAAGCGGGTGGCGGAGAAAAAAGAGTAGTTTCTTTTTGGAGGGGGCGGCCTTGTCGGACTTTGACTGTCGGATTGCTCGCTTTAGGTTTGAATGTAGGACTTGTCGCTTTAGGGGGCGGCTTTGTCGGACTTTGCGTGTTTGGACGCTTTCAGTATTAGCATTAATGTTAATGATAAAGAGGTTTTATAATAAAAAGCTATTTTTACATCTTTTCAGTTTATGTATTACGCAAACGTTCTTGTGTTTATTTAAGTTATGAATCTTGAACGAAACTTAATCATCATGGTATCGTTGCAGATGTTTCAAGTTGCTTGTCACTGTGTAGGTACTTGAAGTATTCACGCACAGAAGAATGATGGCGCGCTGTTGCGGAGAGACTAAGGATGGCAGACGATGCAGACGGATCAAGAACATATTGGAACGTTGGTGTTCAGAAAAAGATCCATGGATGTGCTACGACCATAAGCATCAGAAGTACAGGATCGAGGAACCTGGACTTAGGTACGTGTACATGCTGCACCCCTTGGTTACGTATGTATTTATTTGTGCATGATACAGACTTCCTCCAAAACGTATTCTGACTCAATGTGCGGCTTGAACAAAAAAGGGTGATCGATGTTGGCGCAACAAATACGTTCCCTTCGAACAAAATCATTACATTTGCAAACAGCATCAAGTATAATTTTAATGAGTCTCATTAAAAAAAACTTGTTGCATTCTTCCGAGTGCTGATCAAGAAGCTGCGTTCTCTGTGGATGAACTGAATTGTATATGGAAAAATATTTTCAAAATTTCAAGGAATATCAGTAAATATATACAGCTTCCAATTTTAGTAGTATCACTTGACATACATATGATAATATTTTAACAGAATTTCAAACACTGTTTTGCAATACTATTAATAACTATACTTGCCATGTGTCACGTGTGGAGCCGAGCTGGAAGCAGAATAGATATAAATTGAAAGAAATCGGATGACAGTGCATCTTGTTCATACAATATTGATATTTTAATAAACAGTTAAGAAAAAGGCTTACGGGACCTCTAGTATCCGTGCTCGCACCTTCGCTAAAGCGATTGATATTGAGACATGCGAGTATTCTCATAGTCAGAGGCAGAAATATTCCCAGGATCAGAGTGAGTTTGGTTGATAACAAAGACTCTGATTATATTATATATTAACCCTTACTCAGGCTTTCACATTTGTGGATCAAGATCCACAAATGAGGATCGGCGGTACTTTTCGAGTTTTGAATCCAAATTTGTGGATTTTGATAGTTGTATTAATAAATATTATCAAAACTAGTCAGGTTGAAGCTAACCATGTCAAAAAACCGTTCTTTAATAACTAATAAAACTTTCACAACCGAGGTCAGAGTGGCTGCCTCTTATATCTGCCAGATGGCACCCAGCGATGAAATGTATGCCACGTAAAACAAGTGCCTGTTTGGCAGATAGCTACGACCTTTAAATAGAATCATTCCCTCATCAATAGACACCCATTGCCCCAATCCCACACCTTGGGAAAATTTTCCTGCATGACCTCTATGAGAAGACAAACATTGAACAGTTTATCGTACAGAGGGGAGCCACGTGGAGCTGCTAGACGAGGGTCTGATATATGAAAATATCGCTTGATGTCTTGAAATCTTTTGAATCTCATGACGCTGGAAAGGTCTGGCCATTGCCAGAGTGAAGAAATGGTTCCCACCCAATAATCTGCCTCTGCAGGTAGACACATTACACCCATGTACATAATGATAGCCAAAAAAGCGTCACAGGTATCCAAGGCCGCTGACGCTCTGAGGCACTGAGATTTCGATTCCAGGTAGCATACCTGTTGGTGTTTTTAGTCACAGTCTGCCAGAACGACATAGGCAACAGTATAGAAAATATCGAGCATGCTGAGGAGTTCGGGCGAACGCACACCAATAGAAGCTCTTGATTGTCCTTCAAAAGCTGGCACAGGACGAGGAGGAGCAAGACCTACCTTCCATTCCTGTGCGTTTTTGAACTCACTGGAAGGCAAGCCATCACCTGCCTTACCTTCAGCCACTGCCACTGCCTCCTCCTCATCACTGGAGCTTCCTTCTCCCTCCTTTTCATCGTCACTCACAAATGCGTCGTCGGCATTGACAGCCTGTTTTCCCTCACCCTCTGCTTCCTCTTCTTCCTCTTCTTCGGTTGAACGCTCCTCCCCATCGCCTTCCTGTGGCGGTCTGTTTTTGAGCAAAACAGGCAGTAACACAGTCAACTAAGGCTTGTGAATGTGTTATGGTACAAAAACATACCATATATATAACACTATCGCAAGCCTTAGTTGACAAGAAAGCAACACCAAATTACAAGCAAACACTTGTGAACAGAAGGGGGCTAGGTACTCGTAATCTTCATCCTCGGGATCGCTCGGGATCAAGCCCTCCATACTGAGAAAACACAGAGAAACAAATGCACAGCAACAAAAAAAAAACGAGGCACACAGAAAGCAAGCATACCAATCATCATAGATCCCTCCAGCTTGTGCTTTGACCTCCTGAGCTTGCCCTGGTATGTCGTTCATGGATTCTACACCGCCTTCGAAGCGATACTTTAAAATCTCAGAGGCAATCATCATGGAGTCATCCTCGTCTTCTGGGTCCCACTCCACCCAGAACTTGTCTTTTGTGCGACCATACGGTCGTGAAACAGTGCCCTCAATCTCCCTAGTCTTCCAGTCATCTGGATATTTTTGTTTGGCAAAAGCCTCACCAAATTCCCTGACTGGAAGACGCACACGGACTGAGAGAAGCTCTGAGTGCGCAGACATGATGTTGAAAAAAAATATAAAAAGGCAATTTCCACGTAAAAATGGTATCAAAAATTCGTAAAAAAAAAGTGGTTGGTGTCTGTTTTCAGTTTCATATTTGCGTAAAATACTATATATACTATGATATATATATAGTATATATATATATATATATATATATATATTACGTAAACACTTTTAATCAGAGAATACTATCATTAATATTTGCCACTAGTAATAATAAGTGTGACTCTGAATCATATCAAATTAGTCCCATTGAGACTAAACCCGTCGCGTTGGGACCGATTTAGTCCCATTGGGACTGTATATCCAAATTTCAGGTCTGGAACATATTTAAGTAAAAGTATGATACATACAAACAAACAAATCAAAATATAGTCACATGGGTATAATACATTTTCTACATTTGGTCTCAATTTTAGTCCGATATGGTTTTATTCATTGGTCCCAGAACGATTGATATTTGGTCTCAATTTAGTCCCATGTGTATAATACATTTTTCTACAAATATGGTTTTTTTTAATTGGTCCCAGAACGATCCCAAATAAAAAATCCTCGGTCCCAGGGGCGATTCTACAAAAAATTTTGGTCCCGCGGGACCAGTTTTGGTCCCGCGGGACCGAATTGTGAGTTGTAGTGGGAACCCTCCTGCATCGTGAATCTCCTCCACGAACTTGGAGGGGCCGACTCCACCGCCACTCCGCTTGATTGCTTCCTGCACTGGCAGGCCCGCCCCTCGGACCCAAACGGAATCATCCAACTCCTGGACACAGGAACCGTGGCCCTCCTCCTCCACCTCCTCCCACGTCCCCTGCAAACACACTACCACCTGGACTCCCTCCGCCCCAAACTGACGCTGTCGACCCCGCAACCACGGCGATATTCCACATTGACGGCTCCAGTTTCCCAAAACTGGGCCATGCGGGGGGTTTCGGCGCTATTCTCATGTTCCAAGAACACCTCATTGCCATCTTCGGATCACATGAACATCCCACCACCAGCACACACCAAGAAATTGAAGCCGCCGCGGTTGTCCTCCACTACATACACACACGCCGATGGCAACCACACCAAACCCATGGTTTTATAGACTACAAAGGCCTTGCAGACTGCCAGCTCGAAGGCGAGTATCAACAACTATTCCCACAACGCCCATACCCCATCCTATGGGATGCCATCGCCAGATACAAACTCACACAAGGGCACCTGCAGATACACACGTCGAAAACAGCTTCGAATGGCGACACTGCCTCAACGAAATCTGCGACCGACTAGCTAAGGAAGCAGCTCTCCTCCCCATACACCGACTTCTAGATGATTGGCGACACAACCATCCTCCCACGTCACCAGCACTACTCCCTCCACCGATACCACAATACCGCCTACTTCTCCCGAGTGGATATACCAAGCATTTCACCAAGTTACCGCCCCAGCTGATATCTTATCCGGACAAACATCAAGCAATCTTGGAAGCACGCCGTGACTTCACTCTGGACGAACTCCGAACGGCCCTCAACGCCAAAAAGGGCCCATCTTCCGGACTCGACCACGTCCGATGGTAGAGCCTTTTTTGCCTGTGTGGATCAGGGCTCCTTGGTAGAGATGTTGGATGAAACGGTAGAGTTCGGGAAAGGCGTCTTGGGGGGCCACTGTGTTCGCGATGGCATTTTGGAGTTCTGGGAGTTCCACTGAGTCGAAGGCTTTCTCTACATCTATCGCTGTGATGATGAGGGTATGTACGCGGTTGGTTACCATTGCTGCGTTCTGGACGTCGTATAGAATCAGACGTAGGGTGAGGTTGGATTCGTCGGCCCCTGATATACGCAGGCAGTTTGCTTTGGCGGTTTTGCTCATGGTGCCTACCTCCAGCATAAGTGTTCTTAGTTGGAGATCGACCATTTTTGCATAAAGGTTCATGATTGCTTGTGAGATCATGATGGGACGCCATTCGCTCGGGTTGGCTCCCGTGCCTTTTTCCTTCCACAGTTGTGTCAGTTGGGTGGGTTTCCATTCGCTTGGAAGTTTACCCTCTCGCCAACAGAAGTTGAGGTACTGCAGGATGTATAATTGTCCTTCGTGGGAGAGCAAGCGTAGTGCAGTTGGAGTCCATGACTCTACGTCGGACCGTCTACCGAGAACGGGGAACTGCCCAGGGCAGTCCCATCAGCCCCACCCTCTTTAGCATCGTCTACGAATACCGACAGCGATTAACATCAGCCGCATCCCCGGGCGATCCCCAAGATGGATACCAGTTCTACGGACACGCCAGACAGTTCAACTCCTGGCCCGGCCTGAGGGCAAAAACCCTAACTAAGGAAGACGTCACAATCCCCCCCCCCCCCCCCCCCCAAACACACCTTCGCCGATGACGAATGGCACGCATACGGGGAACCAGGCTCCAAAGAGATATATATATCGCGTGCTCAAACAGGATTCAACAAGTCCCATCGCCAACTACAGGCCACTGGCTTCGTCACGGAAGCTTCCAAAAGTTTCACCCTAGGAATCATTGTATACCCATCGGGTTAAATCGAAGACTTCGACGTTGGCTTGCGGGGAGTGGATGGCACCCCCATTCCAAGTCTGACGAAATACGAAAAATTCCGATCCTAGCATTATTCACATCAGGGATCAACGACCACAAACTTCAACTTCAGGAAGCCACGAACACCCTCTTATTAGCCACCCAGGTGGCCCTACACCTCAATGTATCCAAAGCACGCAAACGAGAGGCGCTCCGAGATTTGGTACCCTCGACTTCCCCCTCGGCTGGACCTCTATCACAGAATCAGATGCAGATACCCTGGATACATACCTTCGGGAATGCTTCCGCGGTACACTAGATCTGCGACCGACTGATATCCCAGTTGCTTACCTCTACGCTCCAAGAGGGAAGTGCGGCGGCTTCGGGCTCCCTCGGTTTAAAGACCGAGCCAACCTCAGAATTGCAGCCGTATTCCTATGGGCGTTATTTTCCCACGATAAATCGACACAAATAGCGATCCACTCCCACTTGCGCCTATTACGTGATGACCTCCTCCCACACGCCGACTGGAATCCGGACGGCAGCGACCCTAGGCCCCCTTTACCGACCCAACCCCATGAACCCCCGCCCACCAACCCTACACGACGAGAACGCAAACAACACCCCACACCGGCCTCAGAGCCAACAGATCCTACAACAGCTTGCTGATCTTAGAATTCCTAACACCTACCTACACCAGGCAAGATTGCCTCCGACCCACAGTTGGCGCCCCGATGACGACAGCTACAGGGAAGACCCTCCAATCGGCGAAGCCTACTACCACCAATCCATCCACTCCAACCAACCCTCTCACCCCCCATGGAAGGACATCGAAGCCGACAACCCCCGACCACCTCCCACTCGGAACCAACCCTTCCTTGATTGGCACTCCCACGAACTGCTTTTAGAAAAATCCAGGTATTCAGGCCACCTGGGAATAGAATGGATGTGCGCACTCCGTGACCTCGGGATTGGCATCAAACTCCGACAAGAACACCTCCCCACACGACACCCACCCGACCGAGAATGAACTACACTCTCCCTACGTCATCACCGACCAGCACAGGTTCACGGGGGCCATCACGCTCACCGAGAATAGCCGCCAAGCCATCCTCAAGGCGAAAGCAGCCGTCCGGGACCGTAACTACTGGAGTCTCCGCCACCGCCTCTCAACGAACCTAAGCAAACCTACCCCAGCCCCACGATTCGCCCTCAAATGGGGGTCGGCCTCAGAAATGAGGGGCGAGACACAGCAAATCTCCCACCAGTATCTAGGTCCGCACACAACCAGAGCGAACTGGGAAGTACGGATCATCGTCTTGACTCAACTAGCTGCTATAGAGACACCGGCCATGCGCAGCGTCCGAACCAAAAACAAAGATGACGCCAAATGTCAATTCTGTGACAAGATAGGCACCATCGATCACTACATGACCTCCACAACCAAACTACACCCCCCGAAATATACACAAGCTATCAACCACCGCCATTCCGCCTCTAGACAAGCTATAAAGCGACACCTAGGGCTCGGTCCAGACCTCGACCGCACCCAACAACCAACCCACATGGTGGTCAACGCCGAAGAAGGTAAACCCACACCGATCCCACCCGAAATCGATATTACTCTCGCTGGTCCACCCTCGGAGAAACCGGAGAAACATGCAGTCACGACCGCATACACCCAGCGGCAGCACTGGCTGAAGAACTACAAGAGGCCAAACTCCCCTGGAAACCGGATTTGGTATTCACACCTCACGTCACATCCCCAAGCGTGTTCCTCGTAGAAGCCACAACTCGTACAGATGAATGGCTAGTCAGAATGGACCAATCTATACACGCAAATGCATCAGTGGAGTGTATTCGACGGACCTGGGACAAAGATGGCAAAAGAATCAATCCCCCCTACAACCCAAAAGACAGAGGAGAGGACCCAGCTATTGAATGACCACTAAAACCGTGGATGGCTACCAACCCCCCCGGGGTATAATCCACGAGCCATCTACTAGGCTACGTGACGAACACAAATATTTTGAATACCAAAAACGAATCCAAGATCTCCAGCTGGGAGCATCTGGCAAATGCATATCCAACCTGCTAATGATAGCCGCAGTAGTATGGGAGCGAAAGGTTACATCCCTGCCTCAGGATATAAAGCTGGCAATTCAGGAACATTTCAACGCATTTCTCTAAAGCGCAAGCCACCGCAGTCTACCGCGACCTCACTGAGCTCTGCCATGACCACATTCTCCGACGATCTGGAAATTACTGTATGCATGCCGCCGACGCCCGCGATCCCCCCCCTCCCCCCCCCCCCCCCCCCTTACTCCCCAAGCCGGACACCCCAACCAACCATCTCACTCCAACGACGCGCCCGACCAAGAGCAACCAGAGGAATAACCCAACCACAACCCCCAAGGAACTCCTCCGCAAGCCAACCAATGTCTAACAAACTTGCGTGCATAGATTGGTCCCACCTCGATTCCCAGAAAATCATATACAGCATCAACAAGTACCCAACGACCCCTACAAACGACCAACGAAGTCATATACAGTATTAATACCAACCGGAGTACCTAACGCGCCAACAAACCACGACCAACGTGTGTCCAATAAATCAACTAACCAAAATCACTGGAGAATCTACCCCCCCGACTGTGTGAAACTACCACCCCTTTCACACAGAAGGCTGCCACCACGTGTTCGGCCAGTCGTGCTCGGCCACATGTCTTTCCTGTTTTGACGGTTCCGGTCCTCGGATTCGGTTCTCTCTCATTTGAGGGTTAAGACCAGGTTTCGGAGCCAACACCTGGAGGTAGATGAGGCTCTGGTAACAGTCCTTATCGGCTTACGAATACTTATTAAAACCCCCTGCATGCGCAACTTCAAGGGAGCAGCAGTTAATTAATACTAATATCAACGGTAAGAAGAGCAGGGACGAAAAAAAAAAAAAAAAAAAAAGCGAGTACTGTAAAAATATGTTTACTGACAAGTGCGTTTGAAGTTCTTAACCACACCTGGGTCAACAACTATGACCAACAACAACGAGTCTGAGTCGACTCCAACTTCCACTCATTTTGCCGAATCCATGGCATGATTAACAACTTTGCGGAATCAACGTTTAAAATCATCTAAAGTATTATTGATGATTAATGATTGATATGCATGCATGTGTCTGTAATAATACTGAGTTCATTTATGAATGAGTGAATGTATAATGTAACACGCCGCATCAGTGCAATATGATTTCTTGCATACGATGAGCGCTTCTTCTTCTTCTTCCTCCTCTTCCACTTCCTGCTCCTCTTCCTCCCCCCCCCCCCCCCTCCCCCCCTCTCTCTCCCACCCTCCCTCCCTCCCCCCCCCTCTCTCTCTCTCTCGCTCTCTCTCTGCAAACGAGGAGGAGGGGGAGGAGTTGGTGGTGGTGGCGGTAGTGGTGGAGGTGATGGTGGTGGTGGAGGAGGAGGACGACGACGACGAGAAGGAGGAGGACCAAAAAAAAAAAAAAAAAAAAAAAAAAAAAAGAGGAAGAGGACGAGGGATCATTCTTGAAACGCATGTTACTTTGTTAGGCGATGATGTATTTTATGTACAATATGCAATCACATAATATACGCGATGATTTCATGTACACTTATGTGCAAGCATGCCGGTATGTATGATGGCATATGCAAAAAAAAAAAAAAAAAAAAAAAATGTAAACAGAATCGAGACTTGCGGGTGTCTTTGTGAACCTCTGACTCGTCACTCACCGTGGAAATCACGTGGCACAACTATCCAACACACCGTTTCAATCACGTGGAAACTCGTCACGGTGGCATCACTCACGTGGCCACAAACCACCCAACTTTGATCTTGTCCTTTCTCCATCAATTTTCGCGATATGTTCAATGCTAATACCATCCGTTTGAAAGATCAGTAGAGACAGCAGCTTTGCGAACGACCAGGGCAGAATTTTTTTCATACCTCAACCATTGAGTGAGAAGAATGAAATTGAAAATCGGGTGGCTTGACCACTGAACTCTCCTCAGTCATCCAACGTATCCACATGCAAGCCACGGAGATGCAAGCACAAGACAAACTACTAGGGCATTCAAATTCAGGCGCTTAGCAGTCGGACCCTAATTTTGTTTTTCTTCTTCTTCTTCTTCTTCTTCTTCTTCTTCTTCTTCTTCTTCTTCTTCTTCTTCTTCTTCTTCTTCCTTTTTTTCTTTTCTTTTTGGCAGAGGGACAGTGAGTTCAGCTCTGCCACTCGACACTGCGTCCATTCTATTCAAGGCGGAGACAACCTTAAATCATGTTGGACACGTCGTCTCTTGTCTACTCCAGGCGCAGACACGTTGCTAGGCTATTACTCAACATGCTTTACAAACTCTGCCAATCGACACGCCTGCAGGCTATGCATGTCAGGCTGTGATGAACGCTTATGCCGTATGACATCAGCGACGGCTATAGCTGCCGGCTTACTGGGAACGTCGTCCAAATCAAACATGGCAAACCATTCAACTTTGCGCTTATTTTTCTCCGCCAATATCGATGATGTAGGAATCATGAACACGTCCTTTGAAAGCCCTTGCCCTAAGCTTTTCCAACGATACTATCAGGTTTGTCATCACCATTGCTATTGAGCGAGAGAACTGAGATCAAAGTTGGTCGATTTTGCAAGTTGACTGCCCCCAGAAACGAGGCACAGACAAGAGCTTAGGCTTTGATAGATGCTCGTGCTGCATCGCGCGATTTGCGGTGCTTGGCAGAGTTGCGAAGGCCTTTGCTGCCGGCGGCGGCGTATGCGGAAGAAGACGACGAAGACGAAGAAGTGGAATCAGTGGAAGAAGAGTGAGAGATCTCATGGGAGATTGTAGGGATAAGCAAACGGCGTGAGCTTTGCTTCTTGGCAATTTTGCTCACATGCGGCGCTGAGGTCGAGGTTGTTGTGGAGGTCTGTGCAGGGGCTGATGTGCCAGAATATTGTGATTGTGGATGTGATTGTGGAGAATGTGAGGGGTTGTGCATTTCTTGGGCTTGGATTTGCTGCTTGGATGGGACAAGCTGGCGTGGTCTGCCGTTGTTGTTGTTGTTGTTGCTGCTGCTGCTGCTGTTGTTGTTGTTGTCGCTGATGCGTGGTACCATGGCGTCGTTGCCGTTGTGGTGGTTGCTGTTGGTGTTGGTGTTGGAGAAAGAGGTGGAGGAGGAGGAGACGGCAGCAGAGCCGTGCGCGATGTCAGGGGAGGCGTCGGGAGAGGGGATAGCATGGGGTAAGGTTTCTGCGATCGGAGATTGATCTGATCGATCTCTGCTGGAAGGGGAAGAGGATTGGGAGCGTGGCGGGGAGGCATTAGGCTGGGATTGCAGGGAGCTTAAGGAGCTTTGAGCACTCGACCGACTACCTCGCCCGAGTCGGCTAGACGACCCTTGACGAGTGGCGGACATGGCGGTGGTGGTGGCGGTGGAGGAGGAAGAGGAGGGGTGGGCAGGTTCAGTAACTGCCTCCACAGAGACAGAGAACTGCCCTGAGCCTGGGCGCGGTTTGGGACCCTGAGACAAGATATGTAGGTATATGCATGTACGTATGCATATATGC
>WBZZ01005764.1:32500-36618 GCA_019918135.1 Paulinella micropora | reverse complement strand
TAAGCACTGTGACTTTAGGGTTAAACTTCACAGTCTTCTCCTTCCTCTCTTCTTCCCCCTCCAGTCATTCCACCACCTCGAAACGATTACCTTGAGTAGTATCCGGGTGGGATGACGTATCGGTCTCCGAGGCAGTGTTGTAGGCCTGAGCTCGACCGAAATTCGGGTTGGAGCTTGCCCACGAGCCTCCTCCTCCTCTGGGTGGGGGGGGCTGGAGCTCGAACAGCTCTCCCTCCATAAGGGGTATATCCCCGACCTCCTCCTCTTCCTCTCTGAGGGGTTCCCTGCCACCTCGAGGCTCCTCTCCATGTTCCTCCTCCTGGTCCTCCTCCTCCTCGTCCTCCTGCTCCTGCTCCTCCTCCTCGTCCTCCTGCTCCTGCTCCTCCTCCTCGTCCTCTTTGAGATGCCTTTAGGTTCTTTTATCTCTCCCTTTCCTCCTTTTTCTCCTTCATCCTCTCCACATAGGCAATGATCGCCTGTCGTAACTCCTCATCATCACACATATTGGCGTACCAACCTTCGTTCGCAGCGGCAATCTGAAGCATGTTGAAAAGGCCCGGTTCCTTGCCTTCCGTCCTGCTCAGAAAATTTGCCCTTGCTGTTGGGTTCTGCCTATCATGATTGAAAGAGCAGTCTCTGTTCTCCATCTGTGCCTTACACTGCAAGCCCGCGAACCACCTCCAACATGCGGTCTTCAGGTCTGGCTCTCTCTGTCTCTTCCAACCGGCAACTCTGTTTGTGTACGTGGCTTGTGCGCCAACAGGTACACCGCCTGCCTGTGCCGTATGTGCCTCCGTGAGCGAGTCCATGTTTGAGCATGCACTCATCACTTCTTGAAACAGTGCTGACGGAGCAACGCTTTGAACCGTATTTTCGAACACGTGTGTCTCGAGGAAGTTCTTGGACTTCACTGAGCTAAACGTCGAGCATTGTTGTATGAGCTGAGTAAGCTTACTCGGGTTAACTGTGTGTAACGCCGAGAAGAAATAGAGGATGATCGACTTGCGGCCATAGAATAGCACATAGGAGGAAACTACCTCCGTAAGGGTCGCCGCCAAGCCAACAGCACTCCTCAAACTCATCGCCACTGTCTCAAAGATTTCAAATCCTATGAGAGTACCAGTGCAGAGATGCTGGTATCCATGAGATTGAAAATATGAAATGAGTGTGGCCACCGCCAGTTCACACTGAGCGTCTAGGCCTGTTGCATTGTTTCTCTTAATCTCCTCCTTCTTTCTCAAAAACTTGTACTGTGTCAGGTCAAATCCCTCCGAGACTAGAGATTGATCAAAAACAGTAACAAGGGCCTCGTATTCCTGTGTTTCGTCGCAAGGACAAGCCTTCATGCAGGCATTGATCTCTTTGAGCTTGCTCAAAAGCGAAGCATCAGAGTCTTTGTCTGAGCTCGTCTTGGCATATAGCATGAGACTTGCCACTCCTCCTTTCTTCCCCTTGAAGGCATTTATGATGTTCTGTCTGTCCTTCTTCTCCGTGTTTGTGACCACCACCGTAGTTGAGCCCGAGGGTGCAGGGGCTGGTGGGGCAGGAGCTGGTGGGGTCAAATATGTCGGAGGGTGTGCCTTTGCATCACTCACTTTTGCTTTCATTCTCTCCAGTCTCATCGTCTTCTCGAACTCCTCATTCTCTTTCGCCTTCTTCTTCTCAGATATCACCAGCTTTTGAGCATGAGTGACAAAGGCCACCAATTCAGAAGCAGATCTGAGAAAATTATATTTCTCCACATATTGGTCAACACCTGCTTTGTTGGCGACCGGTGGTGCGTTACTAAGTGATTTAAGGACAGAGTGATCCTTGGTAGGAATCCATCTCTTCCATGCCTCCTTATGCAGTAACGCACCCATCAACAGTCTGATCTTGGTCAGAACTCTGTCGGTCTTCTCTAACTCATCAATCACAGAATGAGTTTCTCCTGCTGCCTTAATGCTTTTTTCCATCTCTGCCGTCCCCTCCTCCAAGGCCTTCATTTCCATCGTAAAAAAATGAAATATGCCACTCGAGTTGTTTTTTGAACCCAGATTGGTCTTCATTTTTGTTACATTGACTGCCTCCTGACCAGTCGCGAGGAATCTGGCTGTTGCTCTTGGGTTTGTGTACTGGAGGTAACCCTCACATCGTGGGCCGTATGTACGTTCCCAAATCAGGGTTTGAGTGTACACCCCAAAGATAGCATCGAGTAATTCAAGGTGGGCGTGTGTGTCCCCAAACTTGATATGCTGTATCTTCTTTCTCTCTTCTGGATCAGAGACCAGTTTGCCGAGGAGCTGTGCTGTGTTTGATAATAGGATATAGACATCCTTTTTAGCACGACTTTTCTCTCTTCTTTGATCCTGAGGGATCCACACATAGGTATCCTTCTCTACCCCCATCTTGTTATCAAACTCTTTTTTAGTGAGGTCATAGTGGTCTTGCACCCACTGTTGTTCCTCCACTGTGATCTCCTCTCCATCACTATGAATCAAGTCGATCATTTTTCGTCCTCCTCCTCCCGTGTAGGCAGGTGGTAAGGGATTACCATATGCTCCTCCTCCTCCCGTCTCTTCTTGTTCAAATCCTTCTTCATCTTCGTCTCCTCCATATCTTCCTTCATCATCCCAGCCCTCTTCTACTCCTCCTCCTACTCCTTCATCTCCTCCTCCTCCTTCATTCAATCCTCCTCCTCCTCCTCCTTCATTCAATCCTCTTCCTCCTCCTCCTCCTGCTTCTTCTTCTTCTCTTCTTTGATCTGCCTCCGAGAATTCACTCACTTCGGCGGTCTCTGTCGACATGATGTCGTAGTAGTGATCAACAGGAGGACAGTGTCAGCTCCTATGTTTGGTTTTTGTTCGTTTGTGTTCTGTTCCTCCTTCAGTCGATTGACTAGTGAAGAGAGAAACTAATAGAGAGGGTAGGATAAGATTCCCTGTCCTCTATGAAACACTGTTTGTATGTTTGTTTTTGTTTGAGAAAAATAGTATTTGAGACTTTCTCCGATTTCTTGTTCTCCTTACTCAGATTACTTTCTCCTCCTTCTTTTCTATATTATATCTAGTATGAGGCACTTGGACCTACACACAGATAGTAATAGAGAAGCTAGAAAAGCTCTCCTTGAGAAGTCGACAGTCGGTCGGATAGGTTCTCAGACCTACCTTTAGAAAACGATCAGAGAGTCGCAAAAATACTCTGACGTATGTGTGAGATAATGCAGATAAATGCACAAACTAGAAGGGTAGAGTGTTGTGCTCCTGTCCCTATGCTTGTTTGTGTTTTGTGTGTGTTCCTTCACTCTTCTGTCCACCTTCTTCTTGGTCTCTGTGTAAGAACAGCAAGAACGACAGAGAGTTTGTATCTGATGTCTCCTTGTGAGCACGCAGATACTGATTGGGCTAGAGGGTAGTACGAGACACCTGCTTGTTATTTGTTTTGTGAAAGAGTTATGAGGGAGCTGTGTTGGAGTATTTGTTTTCGTCTGACGTCCCCGTGTGAGACAGGTCAGTGAAAATTCACTCTGTTGCCTGTGTGGCAAAGCAGAAAGAAATCACCCTAGTGATGTGGACTCTAAATGTAATGCCCCCAACGATAGCTAGTAAAAAGTCGGTAATACAACCAAACACAGTCCTCAAAAGATGAGAATGATGTCTCGTTGTATTAGCTCGGTGATGCCAAAAAAGGAAAACGGCAACAGACCAGGAATAAAATGGCATCAGGTCCAATCCGGACAAATAATACTGAAAAACAAGCTGGTGCACCTGTCACCAGGAAAAGGTACTTTTTACCGGCTATCCGGGGGGTGATGCCTACAAGTCTGAAGTCTCTGAAGAATGTGCTATAATACCAACAAAGTGGTAGCCCACGGAAGCCGTTTCCAGTGTCACCTCGAAAAATAAGATGCGTAACAAGTGAGCATAGCTGCTGCAGCAGGCTTGTTCCTGCGTTACTATCACGCACTGCTTTGGCAGGATCTACTATCTCGCGCAAACACATTCGTATTGTGTTAGAGTTCTTGTTGGTGTCACTAGCAGTGCGATCAGGCTTTGTGTAGATTATCCAGACATACTGGTGAAGTAGTACTGGCTCATTGATGCTAGGGCGAGTAGTTAGTGTCGCACCAAAGATAGATA
>WBZZ01005764.1:22500-27500 GCA_019918135.1 Paulinella micropora | reverse complement strand
TAAACCGCCGACGGGTGCACCAGGTAAACCGGGTCCACAAGGGAAACCCGGTCCACCAGGTAAACCGGGTCCACCAGGGAACGGGGAAACCCGGTTTACAAGGGAAACCCGGTCCATCAGGGAAACCCGGCCCACCAGGGAAACCCGGTCCACCAGGGAAGCCTGGACCTCCTGGATCTGCTGGAAATGCAAACGCAGAAAGCAAGATATTGTCAGAGGCGCTGCAGCGTAAGGAGCAAAACTATCACCAAATAGCGATGAAAATGGGGGATGTGGCTCTGGCTGCTATTAACAGCTCGGCGAGACAATCTGGATGTGACGAGGATCCTGCTTGCAAAACTTGAATCGAAGACCGATCCCTCATCCAGCTTCGAGCACTCTATCATAGCTAAAGCTATCAACCTAGTGCTAATGCGCGCAACGACAGAGTGTCAAAATATTCAGTTTGAGTCTACGGTTCTTGAGCAACTGCATGCCATAGATTGATTATCTCACGAGCAAAAACTTGACTTGCAGGTAGTTTGGTGGACTTGCAAAAGAGACGCAAAAGATAAGCCTATTGATTTCGACACAGTCAGGAAGGAGCTCTTTAACAAATTTAAAACAAAGGCTGTTGAATGATAATTTATTGTAATGACGTAATAATTATCAAATTAATATTATTAATAAAACTTAACATAATAAATTAATCTAACAACCCCCCCCCCCCCCCCCCCCCCCCCCCGCCCGCTTCCGGTGATCTATTAATATCAATCAACCAGTGACCCGTGACAGACTATGAGGGTGCGTCAGTTTGCTTATGTTGCAAAACATCCTGATGAGCAAAATCCCGCGATGATGTGGGATATGCGCCCAGGCATGACAGGAAATAATTGTCAATCCTGCAGCAATAGAGCGGGGCGGCCCATCCCCCTTGCAGTTTACGATTGCAAGATTTTTAGCTGCAGTCAGGATCGACAGCTGCCGCAAGATGACTATGCAGGCGCAGGTACTTAATAATTTTAGTTGCTCTATCCCATTTGCATTGGGCAAGCATAATATTATGAGATTAATCGTAATAGATCATATTATGTTCTGTTCCTTTCTAAGAGTTGAACTTGGTTGTTTCTTTGATTTATTTGGATTTGTTTGATTTGAATTTCATTCAGTTTTCTTGTTTGATGTGGTGCTTTGTTTATGAAAGCTGTGCCAGTGGCACCTAGGCCTTGACGTGGTCGTGGAGGACAGCAGCGTGCAGGTGACAATGAATGCAGAGCTTTAATATCTATGTTGCATGTATAGTTAGACACTTTACCTTGATTTACTTTTCCCTTCAAGTGCGTTTAGTATTAGTGTTTATGTGATACATGCTTTTCTAATTTGGACAGATGGACAACCTCGACGTGGTCGCGGCGGGCAGCAGCATGCAGGTAATATGCCACCTGAGGCGCGCTCTAATATATGTCGCATGCGTCATTTTTGTGTCCATGTATAGCATTCAGAGTGTGTTATGTATTACTCTTCTGTAACAGGTCAACCACCCGTGCCTGGACGTGGTCGCGGCGGGCAGCAGCGGGCAGGTCGTGGCGTGCAGCGAGGCGGGCAGCGCGGCGGGCAGCGCGGCAGGCAGCGCGGCGGGCAGCGCGGCGGGCAGCGCCCCCGCCGAGTGTCTTCAAGCGAAGAGGAGGAGGACCAGGATGATGAGGAGGAGGATGAGGAGGATGAGGAGGATGAGGAGGAGGATGAGGAGGAGGATGAGGAGGAGGATGAGGAGGAGAAAGGAGAAGTGCAACGCGAAGGAGTTGCTGGTGACAGTCGCGATGGCCAGCACCCGCACAATCCTGTGCAGCATGCGCAGCAGATGGAAGATGATAAAGAAGAGAAAGGTGTTGGAAATAATAGTCATAACCGAGATCCATGTGTGGCTGCTACTCATGATCAAAATGCAACTCAGGCTGTGCACGCTCTGGATGCGAGTCAGCAGCAGCTACAAGAACACACTGTAATCGACGAGCAGACTCGGAACGTGGTCGACGAGCAGCCTCGGAACGTGGTCGACGGCGAGCTTGGTGCAGGTGAGGAGCTTCCTGATGTAGACACGTTCATCGTGTTTGAGTGGGTAGATTACGACGGTGACAGAAAGAAGAGAGTGAGAAGTAAATCGAGGAAGAGGGAAGTGAAAAAATTCAGCTTGGGCAAGGTAACTAAGGTGGACGTTGATGGCGATGATCCAAATGTTGACTCAGTAGTCCTTGTTAACGTTTGGGGCCATTCATCAGGTTCAAACCAGTATACGAGGAAGTATCTGCCGGCTTGGTTGCATGGTCAAGAAGAAAAGCAATTCATAAACGATCCAAGCACAGAGGATAAAGAATTCAAAGCTTGGGAGAAAGACGTCTTGGCGTCCCACATCATCTCACTCGATATCTGCATGCAACCGTCAGGTGAAAGTGAGGGGTCATCCTTACAAATCGCATCGACCGATCAAGAACACATCAAAAAAGATTTAAGACGATATAATTGTACTTGAAATGTTATTACCTTTATTAGTAACAGTGTGTTTTCAAAACACTGACATAAATAAATTTTAATTTATTGAACTCAACATGAGGCGCCTCATTAATTTTATTTGCTGAAATATTAATATTATCAAGACGCCTCAACTTAAAATCAAAATTTTTGTTTTTGAATAGTTCAAATAATAAATTTTAAGTTATTGAACTCAACATTAATTTTATATATTTGCTGAAATATTAATATGATCAACTTAAAATCAAAATTTTTGTTTTGGAATAGTTCGAGCCATGAGTTTGGCAGTTTGGCCACTAAATGACACAGATTTTAATCAGGCATCGCCTCATTAATACAATGATTCAAATTTATTTCAAGTTTTGAAAAAACTCTTGAAGACTCTTCTAAGTTCAAACTTCAACTATTCCGGGTTGGCCACTGTTTTTATTAATATTACTATGACTCATGATTAATACCAAGTACAATTCAAGTGTCAAACTTAGCTATCGAATTTCAGTTAAGGGTCAGATTTCACATTCATTCATCGACCGCAACCAGATTAAACTTGGCATCGTTTTAGATGAGGACACAGAAAACGAGGAAGACCGCCTCGTAGTTCACCAACTGAGTTTTCAACTTGTCACAAGTTGAAAGACTGGAGTCACCTCCGGGCCTCGTTAAGGCAACTATTGTATCATGAAGTTCTCCCCAAACATGGCCAGGGTTACAATTTATATACCAAACTTTCAGTTCGTCACAAAGAGAACAGAATTTTCAGCCTCGTCACTTTCGTCATCTTTTAACACAGTCTAACGGAGGCGGCTCGAACAGCTTGGAACCAGTGAGCACTAAGTTTAAAAGGCTACTATAGCAGTAACCCTGCCTCCCTTTTACTCTAACTTTGACTAGCGCACCGGTATACCAGCAAATAACAATATAGACAGACATGTGCCAGATAGACACACTTGACTTTTCACAAGTAATCAATGTCAAGAACTTATGATAAGTACTATCGGTCAGGTCAACAACAAAAGTATAATAGTCAGGCCGAGACCATTTCAAGTACTGAATATAAAAAATGAGCAGTTAGATTTCAAGTTTCTTTTTATTCATTAAAAGGCAAGAGGCGACCAGCTGTCTAAGTTGACAGCCTGACCCTCTGACTTACTAGCTACGTTATACTCAAGGGTAAGTGCTCTTCATGTGTAATATCAAAGTCGTTAAATGGGATTTTTAGTAACACATCATGTGATTACTATTAAGTACTATTACTATTGCTATTGCTATTATTATACTATTACTATAACTATTACTATTACTATTACTATTGCTATTGCTATTGCTATTGCTGTTACTATTACTATTACTATTACCATTACCATTACCATTACCATTACTATTACTATTACTATTACTATTACTATTACTATTACTATTGCTATTACTGTTACTATTACTATTACTATTACTATTACTATTACTATTACTATTACTATTGCTATCATTACCATTCCTCTTCCTCTTCCTCTTCCTCTTCCTCTTACTATTACTATTACTATCTATTACTATTACTAATACTATTACTATTACTATTACTATACTATTACTATTACTATTACTATTACTATTACTATTACTATTACTGTTAATATTAATATTACTGTTACTGTTACTGTTACTATTATTATTATTATTATTATTATTATTATTATTATTATTATTATTATTATTATTATTATTATTATTATTATTTCTGGAAGTGTTGGAACTGCCCTTGCGGGGGTGTCATTAGAGCTTATCGTCAATTCTTCGTACTCCCCTCACGGGTGAGACGATGGAGGCGCATGTGCAGAAATGCATCAGCCATTGACAGAGAAGCACTATTATTATTATTATTATTATTATCATTATGGACACCGTGATAGCCCAGTGGTCAAGTTCTACCATCTGGGCCCTGTCGCCAGTTCGATTCCCGTCGGTGCCACCAGTATTTTCATTGAACATACCGGTCCGTCTGGAAGTGTTGGAACTGCCCTTGCGGGGGTGTCATTAGAGCCTATCGTCAATTCTTCGTACTCCCCTCACGGGTGAGACGATGGAGGCGCATGTGCAGATTTGCATCAGCCATTGACAGAGAAGCACTATTATTATCATTATTATTACTATTATTATCATTATTATTACTATTATTATTATTATTATTAGGGAGTACATAGGCCATCGGTCCTTTCCATGGGCTGATTGGTATAAAGCTCCTAGAGTAATGTTCTATGCCGTCACTTCCTTTATTCCACCGATTGGTGTGGAGACTTTCCTTATGGAATGGAGGACTGGATGCACATGGCCTTTTGGCTTAGCAATTGGCAGGAGATACACTATTATTATTATTATTATTATTATTATTATTATTATTATTATTATTATTATTATTATTGGACACCGTGATAGCCCAGTGGTCAAGTTCTACCATCTGGGCCCTGTCGCCAGTTCGATTCCCGTCGGTGCCACCA
>WBZZ01005763.1:127500-130000 GCA_019918135.1 Paulinella micropora | reverse complement strand
AGAGATAGAGATAGAGATAGAGATAGAGACAGAGATAGAGATAGAGATAGAGAGATAAAGGTGAGGGTACCTAGTGAACCGTAGAGGAAGTCGCTGGCCTTGGGTACCTAAAGAGTAAAGATAACGATAAAGATAAAGATGAAGATGAAGATGAAGATGAAGATTGAAGATGAAGATAAAGATCAAGATGAAGATCAATATAAAGATAGAGATCAAGATTAGAGATCAAGATTAGAGGTCAAGATGGAGATCAAGATTAGAGATACAGATAGAGATAAAGATAAAGATAATAAAGATAGTGAGAAAAAGATACCACAGCGCGCATCGGCGGGTCTAGCAAAATTAGAGATAAAGATAGAGATAAAGATAGAGATAATAAATATAAGAGAGATAAAGATACCACAGCGATAGAGATAAAGATAGAGATAAAGATAGAGATAAAGATAGAGATAAAGATAGAGATAATAAAGATAAGAGAGATAAAGATACCACAGCGCGCATAGGCGGGTCTAGCAAAATTAGAGATGAAGATAGAGATAAAGATAGAGATAATAAAGATAAGAGAGATAAAGATAGAGATAAAGATAGAGATAATAAAGATAAGAGAGATAAAGATACCACGGCGCGGATGGGCGGGTCCAATACACCGGTGAACTGCGAGTTGTAACCTAGTATACATGTATGTATATGTTTGTGTGTGTTTGTGTATCCGGTATGTTGTGTAGATATAGGGGGGGGGGTGGGGTGGGGTTGGGTGGGGTGGGGTGGGGGGTGGGGTGGTGGTGGGGTGGGGGGGGGGGGGGGGAGTGGGTGGTGTGTCGTGATACCGAAGGCCCACGCACTCATAAAGGCCACTAGCACCATCTGAATGATCTCCACTGACTGCAGCAACTGCTTGGCGCGCTGGCGCTGTTGTGTGAGGTCGAGGTCGGCGCCAGCGAAACTGCCTTGCCACAGCAGCACCTGTGTGCAAATATGTTATGTATGTTATGTGTGTGTGTGTGTGTGTATGTATGTATGTATGTATGTATGTATGTATGTGTGAGGTCGGCGCCAGCGAAGCTGCCTTGCCACAGCAGTACCTGTGTGCATGTATGTTATGTATGGTATGTGTGTGTGTGTGTGTATGTGTGTGTGTGTGTGTATGTATGCACGCATGTATGTATGTATGTATGTGTGAGGTCGGCGCCAGCGAAGCTGCCTTGCCACAGCAGTACCTGTGTGCATGTATGTTATGTATGTTATGTGTGTGTATGTATGTACGCACGCATGTATGTATGTATGTATGTGTGAGGTCGGCGCCAGCGAAGCTGCCTTGCGACAGCAGCACCTGTGTGTATGTATGTTATGTATGTTATGTGTGTATGTATGTATGTATGTATGTATGTATGTATGCATGAATATATGTATGTATGTATGTATGTATGTATGTATGTATGTGTATGTATGTATGTATGTATGTATGTATGTTCCTAGGGACAGCAGTATACCTGTGTGTATGAATGTTATGTATGTTATGTATGTTATGTGTGTATGTATGTATGTATGTGCCTAGCGACAGCAGCACCTGTGTGTATGTATGTTATGTATGTCATGTATGTGTGTATGTATGTATGTATGTATGTATGTATGTATGTATATATGTATGAATGTATGTATGTACCTGCATCGCAATTTCTTCACAAATACGCAGAAACACTATGAAGCTAATGAACAAGATCTTACGGACAGCGCGCAATCCTACGTGCATGTATGTATGTATGCATGTATGTATGTATGCATGTATGTATGTATGTATGTATGAAACACTATGAAGCTAATGAACAAGATCTTACGGACAGCGCGTAATCCTATGTGTATGTATGTATGTATGTAATGTATGTATGCATGCATGCATGCATGCATGTATGAATGTATGTATGTATGTATGTACGTACGTACGTAAGTATACGTACGTACGTACGTATACGTATGTATACGTACGTATACGTACGTACGTACGTATGTGTGTATGTATGTATGTATGTATGAATGTATGTATGTATGTATGTATGGTATGTATGTATGTATGTATGTATGTATGTATATATGTATGTGTGTATGCATGTACCGGCAAGCTCAAAACGGCAGCTCATGTACATACATGTATGGTATGTATGTATGTATGTATGTATGTATGTCTGTACCGGCAAGCTCAAAACGGCAGCTCATGTACATACTGTATGTATGGTATGTATGTATGTATGTATGGTATGTATGGTATGTATGTATGTATGTATGTATGTATCTATGTATGTATGTATGTATGTATGTACCGGCAAGCTCAAAACGGCAGCTCATGTACATATATGTATGGTATGTATGTATGTATGTATGGATGTATGGTATGTATGTATGTATGTATGTATGTATGTGTGTATGTATGGACCGGCAAGCTCAAAACGGCAGCTCATGTACATATATGTATGGTATGTATGTATGTATGTATGTATGTATGTAT
>WBZZ01005763.1:115000-120000 GCA_019918135.1 Paulinella micropora | reverse complement strand
TTCGAACTACAACGAACACAAGCGACGCTGTCTGAACCACTACCCCATTCTGGGCTCCCGTACCGATACTCTAGGTACTGATAAAAAATTTCAGGAAAAAATTAAGGCTGGGAAGAGTACTTGACTTCATGCCAACCTGTCGCGTACACAAACCATTCAATTTATTTACGATTTATTGAACAGCTACGTTTGTGACGAACGAAACATTCTACGTAAGAATCATAAGGATAAGGATACATGGCTACTACAGGTCCCCATCGCCCCTCAAGCCAGCCTAGACCTTCTCCGTAATCCAGACTGGACAGATGCTGAGGTCTACACACAGTACCTGGGGCCTACTGGATCGCTAGCAACCGCAGAGAAACTATTGAACGACATCGGCAACATCATCCCAGTGGAAGTTTTTCATAATTACTACCCTGTCACGACTTCCACTGCTGGATTAATAGAGTCACTACCTGTAACTACTCCCCCGAGAGCACTTATTAGTGCTACGCCCGTTCCCCCATCGAGCTCAACTGATTCAACTACTTTACAGCCCGCTGGAAGCTCTTCTGCTTCATCGAACCCTTCAAGTCACCCTTCGACGTCTATAGCTCCCATAGCAACTACGCCGACATCAGACTCCGGCCCCGACCTCAGCGCTAACATTTACTGTTACACAAGCACTGCGATCGTCCGTTCGACCCTACATGCCACCGATATTTAGCATGCCTTACCCGATCCCAGACGCTTCGATCACACGTACTGGACGCATCGCCCGAGCTGCGACGCCCGCTCCACCGCGCCCCGTGTTACAACCCTTGTCAGCTTTCTATGACTAAAAGAACCGGTAAACCGCTCTCTAGCTATGCAATCTTTTCTCAGCACGCTCCTCTCGTCCCCACAGTGGTCCACTACAGCCACTGTCAATCAACCTTACGACATTGGCCTGTTTACTTCGAGCTTGGCACTTAACACGACGACCCCATCCGCTGCGGCCCTCCTCGGTCATCCACTGACCCCTTCGCGCGTGACACAGGATTCAACGCTAGCCGCATCCAGCTCAAGCTCTAGCACTCTGGCACCAATCCTGGAAGGCCCTGCACGAGGAGCAACACCTAGTGCAGCAGAAGTCAAGGCTTCCGAAGAAGTAGCAGCGAGATCGGCAGCGGAAGCTAAACGCGCCACAGAAGAAAAGGAACGTGAAGAAGCAGAGCTCGCCGCCGCCGCCGAACGAGAACGAGAACAAGAGGAAACAAAACTTGCCGCCACCATCGAAGGAGAAGAAGCAGAACGTGCTGCTGCCCTCGAGCGTGAAGAAGAAAAGGACGGAGAAGAGACGGAGCAAACTGATGCTTCCAACCGGCAGCCCCAGCCCGGACCACGATCATCCCACTCGGCGAGCTTCTCAAGTACTGGAGCATCTTCCCAATCCTCGCCGCCCCGTCGCGTCCTTCGCTCCGGCCTCTCCGGCGCCAACTCAGGCTACGACATGCAGATGTTGCTACACCGTCATCAATCCGCCCCCGCACGCCGCGTCATGTTCATTTTGTCTAGAGTGCCGACGTCCGATCAAGCTACCTTCGCGCGCGAATTGGCAGTCAACTACCACGTAGCCAACATTCCGATTCAGCTGGCCATCATGCACGCTATCAACAATGTTCGAACATGGGGAGATAAAGCAAAGGTCACCATCATGGATGCCTGTTGGGTCCGCTTTGTTCGAATCACCGACCCAGTCCAGCAGGTATGGTGTTCCCTTTCCCTAATATGGTTACAGTTCATCCGCGACCTTATAAATGGCCGCTTGGACAAGCACGACACACGGAGGTCAGTCATGGAAGACTACCTCCTAGGGATGGAGATCCCGGTCCGGACCGACACCGACGATCCGGCAGCGCGCAAGCGGGACATCACCCGACCAGGGCAGCCTGCTAACCGCGCCAACCGTCGGAGACGTCAACAGCCTCGACAAGCGAAGACGGCCACGGAGAACGCTAATCCCAACCGCCCTCCTCTGCAGAAGCGCAAGGCTGACTCCATGACCATGACTCAGACTGCTGCCCCACAAGCATCGACTCGTCCCAATAAGCGTGCAAAGACGAACCACTCTGCAAAGAAGGAGCACCCGAACAAGAAGCAGCAAGCACAGCAACAACATCTCACGGGGACCAACGCTGTGGCGATCCCTCCGAAGAAGATATCTATGGCTACGACCAAGCCCGATCCACATGGCAAATCATCAGCACAAACATAACGCAAACCTTTTACGGGCATCCTGCGCCTACTGCAAGGAGCATAACAACTTCTTTAAGAAGGATCAAGTCCCCAAACATTCATTTGAGGAATGCAAGCTTCGACAACAGCGTTGCCAAGACAAGGGGAAGCACTGCGGCTGGAAGCAGTCGGCGGCCGCTACCCGCAATACTAACTTGCTTTCGATTTCGTTCAGAAATGATTTCAAACTGCGTCGATCAAGTTAAAGTTCTTTTTAGAAAAGATCAACTATTGTCTTTTTTTCACTATCTATTGCATTTTCCATATTTCTTGTGAAACTGTGACACAGTGTCACGTTGAGGTAAATTTGTGGACAAGTCAGTTAGACTGAGCAGAAAAAGCAATGTTTGAATGCTTTTTACATCAATCCAGTCATTCTCGCCTATCCTTCCCGAATCAAATTTGGTTTTCTAGTGAACCAACCAGACACTATGAAAGATCGGTTTACTAGAACGATTCACTATTTGGCTTCAAAAAAAAGCTTTGTCAACTGGAGACTCACAATCTACGATTAGTCACACTCGATCGTTGAAGTTGCACTAAAGTCTGCAACAAATACGAAATTACGTAAATAAACGAAGTGACCGCCGCACTCTGCTATAGCGTCGTAGTATATTGTTGTACCGTTCCCATTCCTTTCTTATTTTATGCATGGCCAGACTTGCAGTCTAATTTATTCTTTCTCTGGCAGAGGTGTTGACATATAATCGTATTTTATGATTACGCAATCACTCTAGATCGATACTGTGCGTATATCATATCGAGTCGAGATGCTGTGACTAAGTCATGCATTTTCCTCTTCTTTCTCTCTATCTTCACTGGACCTCAATCAGCTTCCCGTATCTACCTGCTCTCACATCTAATTTCTTTTACGAACAACGGTGGCAGTCGTTTCGCTGTCTCAGCTGTCTCAGCTGTACACTGCTACATCTACCATCACTTTTTTGTATCGTTTACCGAGGCGGTCAACCCGTCATTTCCAATTTATTAATACTTGTGAGGAATACCTGCAATGCAGAGTCCCACTGTAACCATTCAAACACACACATTTTATCGCAAGGGAGGGAGCAGTGCCCCTGACGCATGTGATTTCTCTCAGTCCCTTAATCTCCCATGTCGCATCAATACGTATTCAAAACTGCTATTTACTGGTATTTCACCTTCTCTCATTGAGCCTCCGTCAGTGACTCAATGCAGCCATAGATAGTGTTCTTTATTAAGAGTTCGTTGTATCTGCTAACTTGAAGAGATGTATACAAACAGGCGAGTCAAAATAAATAAATATAAATGTAATATATAAATAAATAAAAATAAATAAATAAAGAAAAATAATTAAAAAAACTTCTTTCCTCCTATTATGATGTTAGTAAATAAATAAAAAAATAAATATTAATATATGTTAAATAAACAAAAATAATTTAAAGAAAAACTTCTTTCCTCCCACAACCGGTAATAAAATACCACTAGTAAAGCGTAAGTGGGAAGAAGACTATGATAGAATTGAAAGGTTTATTAATATTATTACTGTATTAATAAATAAATTATAGAAGTAGAATAATATTATATTGAATACGGTAATTTTAAATGTTGCCTTATTAATACCATTGGTAACCTCCACTAGCATGCGGCAATTACATGAAACATCTGGCTATATCTCAACCGTTACATATCTGATCTGGCTGTCTGGTTTTGATCAGCAAAAGCTCTGTTTATTAACATGGGGAATGAAGTTATTAATAGGTGTAAATGTGAGAATGAAGATAAACTCCATAGCTAAGATTTTGTTCTATTCGCGGAGCCACTATTATTTGTTTTTTCAATAATTGATATCACGACATTCACAGTTGGTCAGTGGGGAAAATATTATTGCAAATACACTAAAATTATATCCTACATCAAAACACATCCAAACACATACACACACACACACACATTGTAAATCACGAGGTCATGGAAAATATCTTCCATTCGAACGCGTGGACAAGGAGATGAGAGAGAGAGAGAGAGAGAGAGAGAGAGAGAAGAGGCAAAAGCAAAATTGCTTCACGAGAGCTAAATGGAGTAAAGACAAGAACTAACAGCTAACAGGAATCCAACATAAGGAAGTAGAGCGACAATAGAAGAGGTATTGTGCCACATGAAAAATCTATAATAATATGACACGCGAGGATCCTGAGACTTTCACTTGAACAGCCTTTAGGACAGAGGAAGTAGAATGACCCGCCGGTGGGGGCGGGGGGGGGGGGGGGGTTGGAGGAGAAGGAAGAAGTCAGCGATTTTGTTTCCGCCAGCGCCTGTGTGCTCTCACACAAACGTCAGGTAGGCTTTCAGCTCCGGCAGGGTGGTGATGTCTTTCCAGTCGGCCATATCCGGGTTCCAGACTAGACACTGCTCGTCCACCTGCTTGGCTCGCCATTCCTCTCGCAGCTGTGTGATAGATAGATAGATAGATAGAGATAGATGAGATATCGACTAATGTCAGAAAAAAGGAGCTTCTGATTTCGTCAACCAAGGAAGTCTGTAAAGTATTGACCCGATGCCCAGCTAAGCCGTGATGTTTGCACGGAAGGGACTGATACAGGCGATACCAAAGCTCCCTAGTACCAGGCGGGGCCAGGGCTCGTTCCATAAGCGCCCCTTGCAGAACGAGCTCCCACCTCCATTACAGAGGACCCAGTAAGCAGATGGAGTTTCGAGACTGTTCGACAGTCTAGTATAAACCGACAGAGCACTGTGGGTTT
>WBZZ01005763.1:100000-105000 GCA_019918135.1 Paulinella micropora | reverse complement strand
TAAGAAAAATAGTGAAAAATTTCGGCCAGAACAAATTATCCCGCAATAACCGTACATTTGTTATTCAAAGTTGTGAAGAATTTCGGCCAGCCGGTGATCACGGTACATTTAGTGTCCACAAATATAAGTTTATCCCAAAATTCCTCGTATTTACGGTTGGCCGAAAGGTGAGGTGGCCGAAAATTTTCACCCGACCTTAGCAAACAAAATAACACACCATGACACAAACCATCCAAGCAAACGAACGTAACCGCAACGGTGTAACCGCAACGACACCGTTGCGGACGTTGTCGTGCTGAGAAAAACAAACCAAACCAATCAAAAACAAATAGTTTAACAAAGGATTCAACCAGCGAGCAAAGCAACAGACAAACACAAACAAAATAAAACAAGCACGAACCGACAAACAAAACAGGCGAAACAGGACAAAGAAAACAAAAGAAAGAATTTAAACAAAACAAAACAAATCAAAACGAAACCAAAAAAAAAAAAAAAAAAAAAAAAAAACACACACACACACACACAACAACAACAACAACCCAAGCCAACCTTGGTTAGCCAGCGGGGTGTTGAGTTCTATCTCGTCTGCCACCGCGATTTCCTTGGCGAATTCGTTGAAGCTCTCGTGCGGGTCCTGTTGTACTAGGACCTGGAAGACCGACTCTAGGCGTTTTTCTTCCATGAAGACGTACTTCATGCGCTTGGCCTGCCACAGCTCGTAGAAGTCGAAACCGACCTAGATCAACAGAAAAGAGAGATACATCGACAGGTAGATTATGTTGGTAGGTAGGTGGGTAGATCATATCGGTAGGTAGGCAGATAGGTAGGTATAGGTAGGTAGGTAGGTAGGTAGGGTAGGGTAGGGTAGGGTAGGAAGGCCCTCCGCCAGGGAAAGGTATAGATAGATACCGAGGAGGAGGCCTCTATGGCCTTATCCAAGTTGAGAACGTTCTTGCTAGCCACCGCTCGTGCTAGATCGGGACGAGCCGCCTCGATGCGCTGCCGTAACAGCTCAACCGCCTGCGGAAATGGAGTGGAGTGGAATGGGGTGGAGTGGAATGGGATGGAGTGGAGTGGGATGGAATGGAATGGAGTGGAATGGGATGGAGTGGAGTGGGGTGGAGTGGAATGGGGTGGAATGGAATGGGGTGGAATGGAATGGAGTGGAGTGGAATGGAATGGAGTGGAATGGGGTGGAATGGGGTGGGGTGGAATGGGATGGAGTGGAATGGGATAGACTGGAATGGGATGGGGTGGAATGGGATGGAATGGAGTGGAATGGAATGGAATGGGATGGAATGGGGTGGAGTGGAACCAACTTCACGTGACTTCTCTGGAAGAAGAAGAAGAAGGAGGAGAAGGAGGAGGAGGAGAAGGAGGAGGAGAAGAAGAAGAAGAAGAAGAAGAAGAAGAACGAGGAGGAGGAGAGGAAGGAGGAGGAGGAGGAGGAGAGGAGGAGGAAGAGGAGGAGGAGGAGGAGGAGAAGAAGAAGAAGAAGAAGGAGGAGGAGAAGGTAGAGGAAGAAGGAGAAGAGGAGAGAGAGAGAGAGAGAGAGAGAGAGAGAGAGAGAGAGAGAGACCTTCTGGCGCACGAATTTCTGTATGAAGATGGTGACTTTCTCCACGGCCAAGTTACGAACGAGCTGTAGATAGACACATAGATAGATATCAGATGATGATAATGATGATGATAAATAATAATACTTAATAATAATAATTATAATAATAATAATAATAATAATAATAATAATAATAGCAATAATAATAATAATAATGATAATAATAATAATAATAATAATAATGACAAGGATAATAATAATAATAATAATAATAATAATATAATAATAATAATAATAATAATAATAATAATAATAATAATAATAATAATAATAATAATAATAATAACAATAATAATAGTGCTTCTCTGTCAATGGCTGATGCAAATCTGCACATGCGCCTCCATCGTCTCACCCGTGAGGGGAGTACGAAGAATTGACGATAGGCTCTAATGACACCCCCGCACGGGCAGTTCCAACACTTCCAGACGGACCGGTATGTTCAATGAAAATACTGGTGGCACCGACGGGAATCGAACTGGCGACAGGGCCCAGATGGTAGAACTTGACCACTGGGCTATCACGGTGTCCATAACAACAATAATAATAATAATAATAATAATAATAATAATAGCTAGGGGGCTGCGTTGGTGCGCGAACGCACCCCCCCCCCCCCCCCCAAGGTCGCTTTTCCGCTCATTCTCACATGCACAACTTTTACAGCCTTGGAGCAATCTCAGCCATTCATTTTGGTGCCGGTAAATTCGCTTGGGTTACGTACAATTACAGGGCTGGGGTTCCCGGGGGAAGGGCCCCCGGACCCCCCCTTCCCGTCGACAGGGTTCGTTCAATTGCCGGAGGTACCAGCAGAACGCTGTAAGCTCTGGTGGCACAAAAACCTAAAATCTCTGGTTTTTGTGCCACCCGGCACCAGAACTTTTGGATATCATAAGAGAGCTCACCGAGAGGTTCCGGGTACACCAGACATCAGCCTCAAACTCCCTCGGGTGTGCGCGAACGGCGCCTGGTGGCGCAAAAACCTGAATTTTCTGGTTTCTCCGCCACTCGGCGCCACAATTTTTATATTTTCGAAGAGAGCTTATCAAGAAGTGTCAGATACACCAATTATCAGCCGCTAACTATCTCTGGGGTGCGCAAACGGCGCCTGGTGGCACAAGACGTCAATTTTCTGGTTTGTGTGCCACCCGCGACCAAAACGGGTATGTTCTATTGCCGGGTTGTGGTTCCCGGGGGGAGCCCCCCCCCCCCCCTGCCGTCGACAGGGTACGTTCAATTGCCGGAGGCACCGGAAAGTACTCCCAAAAACAAGGAATTTTAGCATTCAGGACATCCCCTAACGCAAATATTTGCGTGAATTTCAAAAAATTATATCAGCATCAACATGGAGTCTGGGGCTAGCAACCCTGTCAATATGAGCTCCCAATTCCTGCTTCACACAAACCATGATTTATAGGGACAGGGGGTGCAGAAATAGGCACACACACACACACGCACGCACACACACGCACACCCCCCCCCCCCCCCCCAAAAGTTCTGGCATTCAGGACACTTCCCTAACGCAAATATTTGCGTAATTAAAAAAAAAAAACCATACCAGCATCAACATCGAGTCTGGGGCTAACCACCCTGCAAATATGAGCTCCCAACTCGTTCCCACAAACCATGATTTATAGGGACAGGGTGCCGAAATGGTGGGGTACACAATTTCCATATTCTCCCTCCCCCAAAACCCCCCACCCCCTACTCCCAACACCTTTCAGAGATAATAATAATAATAATAATAATAATAATAATAATAATAATGATAATGATAAATGATAATAATAATGATAATAATAACAATAATAATAATAATAATGATAATAATTTTAATAATAATAATAATAATAATAATAATAATTATAATAATAATAATAATAATAATAATAATAGTAATAATAAGAATGATAGAACTCCATGGCCGTGCTGTTGAGCGCGGTACAGAACCATCGATGTTTATTGTTATTATTATTATTATTATTATTAGGGAGTACATAGGCCATTGGTCCTTTTCAATGGGCTGATTGGTATAAAGCTCCTAGAGTAATGTTCTATGCCGTCACTTCCTTTATTCCACCGATTGGTGTGGAGACTTTCCTTATGGAATGGAGGACTGGATGCACATGGCCTTTTGGCTCAGCAATTGGCAGGAGATACACTATTATTATTATTATTATTATTATCATCATCATCATCATCATTATTATTATTATTATTGTTATTATTATTATTATTATTATTATTATTATTATTATTATTATTATTATTATTATCATTATTGTTGTTGTTAAGGGAGTACATAGGCCATCGGTCCCTTTCCATGGGCTGATTGGTATAAAGCTCCTAGAGTAATGTTCTATGCCGTCACTTCCTTTATTCCACCGATTGGTGTGGAGACTTTCCTTATGGAATGGAGGACTGGATGCACATGGCCTTTTGGCTCAGCAATTGGCAGACGATACATACATACATATTATTATTGTTATTGTTATTATTATTATTAATCAGTGGTAATAAGAATGATAGACGACCTCCATGGCCCTGTGCTGTTGAGCGCGGTACAGAACCATCGACGTACCTAGATATGTGAATGCATGTATTATATATACACACACACACACACATATATATATATGTATGTATGTACGTATGTATGTATGTATGTATGTATGTAGATGCTGTTGAGCGCGGCACAGAACCTTCGAGTACCTAGATATGTGAATGCATGTATTATATATATATATATATATATATATATATATATATATATATATATATATATATATATATATATGTATGTATGTAGATGCTGTTGAGCGCGGCACAGAACCATCGACGTACCTAGATATGTGAATGCATGTATTATATAATTTATGTATGTATGTATATGCTGTTGAGCGCGGTACAAAACCATCGACGTACCTAGATATGTGAATGCATGTATTATATATATATATATATATATATGTATATATATATGTATATATATATATGTATGTATATGTATGTATATGTATGTATGTATGTATGTATGTATGTATGTATGTATATGCTGTTGAGCGCGGTACAGAACCATCGACGTACCTAGATATGTGAATGCATGTATTTTATATATATGTAGGTATATATAAATGGCATTTGTGTGTGTTTTGTTGTATGTATGTATACATGTATGTATGTATGTTATGTTATGTTATGTTATGTTATGGTATGTTATGTTATCTTATGTTATGTTATGTCATGTCATGTCATGTTATGTCATGTTATGTTATGTTATGTTATGTGTATGTTATGTGTATGTTATGTTATGTTACGTCATGTTACGTTATGTCATGTCATGTCATGTCATGTCATGATATGTCATGTTATGTTATGTTATGTTATG
>WBZZ01005763.1:77500-87500 GCA_019918135.1 Paulinella micropora | reverse complement strand
GTATGTATGTATGAATCTTCTCGAAGGTATGCTGATTGAAGAACTGTTGATTGAAGAACTGTATGTATTGTATGTATGTATGAATCTTCTCGAACGTATGCTGATTGAAGAACTGCTGCAGCTTGTATGTATTGTATGTATTGTATGTATGTATGTATGTATGTATGCATGCATGTATGTATGTATGTATGTATGTATGTATGTATGTATGTATGTATGAATCTTCTCGAAGGTATGTTAATTGAAGAACTGCTGCAGCTTGTATGTATTGTATGTATTGTATGTATGTATGTATGTATGTATGTATGTACCTTCTTGAAGGTATGTTGGTTGAAAAACTGCTGCAGCTTCTCGTTAGCGAAGTTAATGCACAACTAACATACATGCATACATACATAACATTACATAACATTAACATTAAGATGAACATTAACATCAACGTTAAGATTTACTTTAACATTAACATTAACATTAACATTAACATTACATTACATTACCATTACATTACATTACATTACATTACATACATAAATTATATTACATTACATTACATTATATTACGTTACATTGCTTTACATTACGCTACATTACGCTACATTACATGGCATGGCAATGCATTCCATGGTATTGCATTGTATTGCATGGCATCACATGGCATTACATTACATGACATTACATGACATTACATGACATTACATTACATTACATTACACTACATTACATTACATTACATTACATTACACTACACTACATTACATTATATTACATTACATAACATTATATTACATTACACTACACTACACTACATTACATTACATTGCCTACCTACGTACCTAGCCACCTATCTGCCTACTTACCTGCTCGAACTGGTTCTGTTCGAAGATCTCGAAGCCGAAGATGTCCAAAATACCGATAGAACGTCCTAGAGACATTGATGGATATTATATGCGGCTAGCCACAAATTTGACTTTGTTGTTGTTGTTGTTGTTTTTTTTTTTTTTGTTTTCGTTTGCGGGCAAGCCGGGCCGGCGAGCCCGGAAAACACGTGGAATATGGGCGCACCGCATATGTAGTTTTATCGGTGACCTGACCACATATTGTGGAGGTGGCCGATAAATCTATCTATGCATGTGTGTAAATGCGTGTGCAAATCTGCGTTTGCTCCCTGTTCTACTGCCTTTCTGTGGCCGACTCTTGCCTCTGTACTGTCCCTTTTGTCCCAGCTTTTTGCCTCTATTGCCTTTTTGTCCCAGCTTTTGCCTCTCTATTGCCTTTTGTCCCAGCTTTTGCCTCTACTGCCTTTTTGTCCCCGCCATCGCCCCTGTAGTGCCATTTTGTCCGCATCATTTCCCTGCACTCAATCTTTGACCTACCTACCTACCTATCTATCTATCATATGTATATGTATATGTATATGTATATGTATATTTCATATGTATAGATAGATAGGTAGGTAGGTAGGTAGATAGATAGATAGATAGATAGATAGATAGGTAGGTAGGTAGAGGTAGGTAGGTTGGTCATCAATCTGACCTTTCGATGCACCCCCCAGGCCTATAGACTTGTTGATACGTTGAACCAGCCAGTCGAAGTTCTTTTCGTAGACAAACTTAGCAATGGCATCCCTGAGATAGGATAGGATAAGATAAGATAAGATGAGATGAGATGAGATAAGATAAGATGAGATGAGATGAGGATGAGAATGAGGATGAGGATGAGAATGAGGATGAGGATGAGGATGAGAATGAGAATAAGAATAAGAATGAGAATAAGAATAAGAATAAGAATGAGTATGATATGAGTATGAGTATGAGATAAAGATAAGATAAGATAAGATAAGATAGGATAAGATAACATAATACGACATAACATAACATAACATGACATAACATAACATAACGCAACATAACATAACATAACGCAACATAACATAACATAGCATAACATAATATGTCATAACATAACATACATAACATAGCATAAACATAGCATAACATAACGTAACATAACATAACATAAACTAGCATAACAATAACATAACATAACATTACATACCATGACGCAATAGCCTCTTCTGGCGCCATGTTATGTTATGTTATGTAATGTCATGTAATGTTATGTAATGTTACGTAATGTTATGGTTATGTTATGGTTATGTTATGTTATGTTACCTCACGTTACGTTACGTTACGTTATGTTATGTTATGTTATGTTATGTTATATTATGTTATGCTATGTTATGTTATGTTATGTTATGTTATGCTATGTTGCTATGTTATGTAATTTTATGTTATGATATGCTATGCTATGGTTATGCTATTATGTTATGTCATGTTATGCTATGTTATGGTTATGTTATGTTTTGTTATGTTATGTTATGGTATGTTATGGTTTCGCTATGTTATGCTATATTATGTTATGCTATCTTATGTTATGTTATCTTACCTTATGTTATGTTATGTTATGTCATGCTATGTTATGTTATGTCATGTTATGTTATGCTATGTTATGTTAGTGTTCTGTTTAGTCTTTCACCGTGACGCGTTGGCCTCCTCTGGAGCTAAGCCCATGGTGATGGGCGCCTATGTATGTATGTATGTATGTATGTATGTATGTATGTATGTATATATGTATGCATGCATGCATGCATGTATGTATGCATGCATGTATGTATGTATGTATGTATGCATCTATGTATGCATGTATGTATGCATGTATTTACGTGTACATATCTATGTACCGTACGTATCTAAGCCGATGCATATGTATGTATGTCCAGATATAGATAGATAGATAGGATAGATAGATAGACACCTGTCCTTTCATCACCAGGGTGATGGTAAGCAATTGATGTATGTATGTATGTATGTATAATTCTAGGGGAATGTGTCCTTCGTATCGGCGGGCGTATTGTATTGCTTTGTATTGTATGTATGTATGTATGTATGTATGATTCTAGGGGAATGTTTCGTCGCTGTCGCGTCATCTGCTTACATGGTATATATGTATGTGTGTATGTATGTATGTCCACCTGTCCTTTCATCACCAAGGTGGTGGTAAGCAATTGATGCTCCAGTTCCTGCGGAGTGCAATGCCACAGCCCAGCCACCTAAGTAAGCAAGTAAGCAAGTAAGCAAGTAAGCAATTGATGCCCCAGCTCCTGCGGAGTGCAATGCCACAGCCCAGCTACAGTACAGTACAGTACAGTACAGCACAGCACAGCACAGCACAGCACAGTACAACACAACACAACACAACACAACACAATACAATACAACACAAAACAACACAACACAACACAACACAACACAACACAATACAATACAATACAATGCAATGCAATACAATTTAATGTACTACAGGTTGCAGCTGTTACTGTTGTGCGCGCTGTTTTGCATTGTATTGTATTGCATTGTATTGTATTGTATTGCATTGTATTGTATTGCATTGTACTGTATTTTATCGCTGTTTTGCATTGTATTGTATTGCATTGTATTGTATTTTATCGCTGTTTTGCATTGTATTGTATTGCATTCTATTGTATTTTATCGGTCACCTCCACAAAATGTGGTCAGGTTACCGATAAAAACTACATATGTGGCGCGCCAAATATGACGTGTTTTTGCGGGCTCGCCGGCCCGGCTCGGCGAGCCCGCAAAACACATCAAATTTGTGGCTAGCCGGCTAGCCGCATAATATACTGTATTGTACTTTCTTGGTGAATTTCTTGCCATCCGCCGACAGCGACGACTTACGATCGCCCGCCGATACGAAGGACACGTTCCCCTAGAATACATGCATACATACATTACATACATTGCATACATTGCATACATTATATGCATTACATACATTACATTACATTACATTACATTACATTACATACATTACATACATACATACATACATATATACATACCATACATACAAACATACAAATTAGTAGAATATATACATACATAGATACACACATGCACACATCCATACATGCATACATACATACATACTACACCTTTTAGATCAACCTCAAGTCACAACTATGTATATGTATATGTATATGTATATTAAATGTATATGTATATGTGTATGTATATGTATCATACATACATGCCTACTACACCTTTTACATCAAACTTAAGTCGCAACTATGCATGTATATGTATATGTATATGTATTTATGTACACGTATATGTATATGTATATGTACATGTATATGTATATGTATGTGTGTATGTATGTGTATGTGTATGTATATGTATATGTTATATGTTATATGTTATATGTTATATGTATATGTGTATATGTTTGTGTATGTGTATGTGTATGTATATGTATTTGTATTTGTATTTGTATATGTATATGTATATGTATATAGATATGTACCAGAGCCAACACGTGGAACATATACATATACATATACATAGACATATACATATACATATGCATATTACATATTACATATTACATATCACATATTACATATTACATATTACATCTTGAATCTTATATCTACATGTACATGTACATATACATGTACATACACATATACATATAGATTACCAGAGCCAACACACCAGCCACCACGTGGAACAGGTCCTCCTTCTCCTACACACACAACACACACAACACACACACACATCACACGCCTTCTGCGACGCAGTCCTCGCATGTCTCTCTCTCTCTCTCTCTCTCTCTCTCTCTCTCTCTCTCTCTCTCTCTCTACGCTCCGTCTCAGCACAGGCATGGCCACACACACACACACACACACACACACACGTCACCTGTTCCGTGAACGCCAAGGCCCCGAACGCCTCCTCCACTTCCCGAAACTCCTCGGAGTCGTTCAAGCCTGTATGTATGTATGTACAAACGATCGATAGGAGACATAGAAATCCGTCACGTTCCGAATGCCTTTTCACCTACCATAGAAATGGGCAGATACCCGCGCTCCGACTGCAAAAAGGCACTTGGACTTACCAGAGGTAAAATGTATGTATGTATGTATGTATGTATGTATGTATGGGTGTGTATGTGTGTGTATGTACGTATGTGTATGTACAAACGCCTACTCCACTTCCTGAAACTCCTCGGCGTCGTCCAAGCCTGTATGCATGTATGTATGTATGTATGTATGTATGTATGTATGTATGTATGTATGTACGTACGTACGTACGTATAGACCATCCACAGTCGTGGACCCAGACTGGTTGAGGTAGTCATTTATGTATGTATGTACGTATGTATTTATGTATGTATGTATGTATGTATAGACCATCCACAGTAGTGGACCCAGACTGGTTGAGGTAGTCATTTATGAATGTATGTATGTATGTATGTATGTAATGTATGTACGTACGTATAGACCATCCACAGTAGTGGACCCAGACTGGTTGAGGTAGTTGTATTATGTATGTTTGTATGTATGCATGTATGTATGTATGTATGTATGTATGTATGTATAGACCATCCACAGTAGTGGACCCAGACCGGTTGAGGTAGTTGTTGTATGTATGTATGTATGTATGTATGTATGTATAGACCATCCACAGTAGTGGACCCAGACCGGTTGAGGTAGTTGTATTATGCATGTATGATGTATGTATGTATGTAACGTATGTATGTATGTATGTATGTATGTATGTATGTATAGACCATCCACAGTAGTGGACCCAGACTGGTTGAGGTAGTTGTATTATGTATGTATGTATGCATGTATGTATGTATGTATCGACCATCCACAGTCGTGGACCCGGACTGGTTCAGGTAGTTGTATTTTTCCACCGTATCCTCTAAGTTCAACTTAGACCTTTTCACACATACATACATACATTACATACATACATACATACATACGTACGTGCGTACGTACACGTACGTGCGCACATGCATGCATGCATACATACATACGCACGTACGTACGTACGTACGAACCGTACGTACGTACATACATACATACATACATACATACATACATACATACATACCAACCAACCAACCTACCAACCTACCTACCAACCTACCTATCTACGTACCTGCATTACATGACATACATACAAGCGGACCTCATCTTGGAATCAACTGCTCGTACTAGCTGATAAAAGATGTGATAGTTCCGTTCGTTAGGTCCTTGGAACACCACTCGTACCTGCGTACACACCGCAAGCACCGCCAAAGTTTCGCCAAAATATGATATGAGAGGGGGGGAGAATGTAAGTTTCCGGGAAACCGCCGCAAATTCCACGAAAGTTTCACCAAAATATGATCTGAGAGGGGGGGAGAATGTCCGCCAGTACCGCTGATATGAGAGGGGGAGAATGTGGTGAGTCCAAAATTCACCGCAAATCCCGCAAAAGTTTCGCCAAAATATGATATGAGAGGGGAGAATGTGGTAGGTTTCCGGGGAACCGCCGCAAATCCCGCGGAAGTTTCGCCAAAATATGATATGAGAGGGGGAGAATGTGGTGCGTTTCCGGGAATTCACCGCAAATCCCGCGAAAGTTTCGCCAAAATATGATGATCAGGGAGAATGTGGTAAGTTTCCGGGAAACCGCCGCAAATCCCACGAAAGTTTCGCCAAAATATGATCTGATAGGGCAGAATCGGGAAAGCCACCTCAAATCCCGCGAAAATCTCGCCAAAAAATGATCTGAGAGTGGAGAATGTGGTAAGTTTCCGGGAAACCGCTGCAAATCCCGCGGAATTTTCGCCAAAATATGATCTGAGAGGGGAAAATGTGGTGAGTTTCCCAGAATTCACGGCAAATCCCGCGAAAGTTTCGCCAAAATATGATACGAGAGGGGAGAATGTGGTAAGTTTCCGGGAAACCGCCGCAAACCCCGCGAAAGTTTCGCTGTGTATGTGCACGTATGCATGCATATTATTCTGTCTATCTGTCTACCTGTCTTGTCTGTATTTGTGTGTATTTCCACTCATACCTTTTCCAACAAGTAGTTTGTGATGGAGGCGCCGCAGATGGCGTTTCTAAAGAAGATATAGATAGATATGATAGATATGATAGATAGATAGATAGATAGATAGATAGGTAGATAGGTAGATAGATAGATAGATAGACAGATAGATGGATAGATAGATAGATAGATAGATAGATAGATAGATAGATAGATAGATAGATCGATCGATAGATAGATAGGTAGGTAGGTAGGTAGGTAGGTAGGTAGGTAGGTAGGTAGATAGGTAGATGAGATGTCGCAAAGGAATGTAGTCCTTGCAAAGGAACGCAGTTTCACATCAAACAATAATTTGTGTACTGTGCATGTGTCCGGGATGGGAATCACGGGTAGACTGTGTTCTGGAAAAAGAAGAGGAGGAAGGACGTTGAAGAAAAAGGCAATCTAGGAATGGAGAGTGGGAGGATAAGGAAGAAGAGAAAGAAAAGGAAGCCGTTAGTCCAAGTGTTTTGAGCACCGTAAGCTTGCGCAAGCTACAATGATGACATTGTATGAGGCCTAAACCCCCGCAGGGACCTAGCCCGAGCTATGAGATAGATAGATAGATAGGTAGATAGGTAGATAGATAGATAGATAGATAGACAGATAGACAGATAGATAGATAGATAGATAGATAGATCGATAGATCGATCGATAGATAGATAGATAGATAGGTAGGTAGGTAGGTAGATAGATAGATAGATAGATAGATAGATATATAGGCAGGTAGGTAGGGGTAGGTAGGTAGGTAGGTAGATAGATAGATAGATAGATAGGTAGATAGACAGATAGATAGATAGATAGACAGAGAGATAGGTAGGTAGGTAGGTAGGTAGGTAGGTAGATAGATAGATAGATAGATAGGTAGGTAGGTAGGTAGGTAGGTAGGTAGGTAGGTAGGTAGGTAGGTAGGTAGGTAGGTAGATGAGATATCGACTAATATCAGAAAAAAGGAGCTTCTGATTTCGTCAACCAAGGAAGTCTGTGGGTAAAGTACTATCCCGATGCCCAGCTAAGCCGTGATGTTTGCACGAAGGGACTGATACAGGCGATACCAAAGCTCCCTAGTACCAGGCGGGGCCAGGGCTCGTTCCATAAGCGCCCCTTGCAGAACGAGCTCCCACCTCCATTACAGAGGACCCAGTAAGCAGATGGAGTTTCGAGACTGTTCGACAGTCTAGTATAAACCGACAGAGCACTGTGGGTTTTATTCCGGGCTCAACAAGCGAGAAAGGGCACCCTGAGGGAACAGGATTGTGCTTCCCGTCGCTATTTCGGCATGTGACTTATAGGCGTATGGCTAGGCACACATAAGGCACCCCACCACGGGCCCAGCACACCCACACCATCCCCTAATTCTCTGTCTGTCGACAGATGGCACCCATTTCAAAAAATCAAGCCAAAGGGAGGGTCAATGACACCTCAAGTGGCCTTGGTTCACTCCGTGGAGTAAGTGATGAGATCAACTGATGAGATATCGACTAATGTCAGAAAAAAGGAGCTTCTGATTTCGTCAACCAAGGAAGTCTGTGGGTAAAGTACTAGATAGATAGATAGATAGATAGATAGACAGATAGATAGACTGACCTGTGGTCTAGAAAGATCTCCATGTATTTACCAAAACGAGACGAGTTATTGAGATAGATAGATAGATAGATGGACACATAGATAGATAGGTTGGTAGGTAGGTAGGTAGGTAGGTAGATAGATAGATAGATAGATAGACAGATAAATAGACAGATAGATAGACAGATAGATAGACCGACCTGTGGTCTAGAAAGATCTCCATGTATTTACCAAAACGAGACGAGTTATTGTTGCGTACGGTTTTAGCGTTGCCAAAGGACTCCAGAATGGGGTTGGAGAGTAGAATGCGCTGTTCAACGTTGCTGGCCGATCCTGCGACGTGTAGATGTTAATGTATGGACACACACACACACACACATAAAACATGCACACACACAAACACACACACACACAAAACATACACACAAACACACACACACAAATACACACATACACAAAAGATACACACGCACACACACAAAACACACAAACACACAAAAACACACACACACACACACACACAAACACACACACAACATACACACACACACACATACACATACACAAAAACAATCATTCTAGAATGGGGGTCGGACAGCAAATGCGCTCTTCAACGTTGGTGGCCGATACTATATATATGTATATATATATCGGACAGCAAATGCGCTGTTCAACGTTGGTGGCCAATACTATATATATATATGTACACACGCACACACACACACACACACACACACATGCAATTTCCGCTAAGTACTGAAGATATCGCTTTGATATATATGTATATATATACATATATATATATATATATATATATATATATATATATATATATATATATATATATAGACATATACATACATACATGACATACATAACATACATACATAACATACATACATACATACATACATACATTCATACACACACACACACATACACACACACACACATAAATACACACATACATGCATGCATACATTCACACACACACATACACACACACACATAAATACATACATACATACATGCATACATACATACATACACATACCTGCAATTTCTGCTGAGTACTGTAGACATCGCTTGGAGCATTCACATTATTATTATTATTATTATTATTATCATTATTATTATTTTACCATATCTGAGGCGTACTGATGCAGCTAATGGCATATCCTCAGCGGACATAAGCCTCCAATACCCTTGTTCGAGGTCCTCCACCCCCGTGTCAGTCTCTCGCCTGATGATCGGGGCCACCGATGGAGCTCCTGAGGGCAAGACTGCACTAAGCCGAGGTTATTCCGCAGTCCCAGCAACCTCTTGCAAGACGTCACCGAATGTGCAAGTGCATACACCAAGCGCGGTTGCTAGAGCTGCCTCGAAACACCACCCATAACAATCTGGTGTCTGCTGGGTCCTGGGCTATCAACCAGCATATGCGGAGTTTAAGATCTTTTACGCGCGCAACGACCCTCCTCCCCAGC
>WBZZ01005763.1:0-7500 GCA_019918135.1 Paulinella micropora | reverse complement strand
ATCGACATCGACATCGACATCGACATCGACATCGACATCGACATCGACATCGACATCGACATCGACATCGACATCGACATCGACATCGACATCGACATCGACATCGACATCGACATCGACATCGACATCGACATCGACATCGACATCGACATCGACATCGACATCGACATCGACATCGACATCGACATCGACATCGACATCGACATCGACATCGACATCGACATCGACATCGACATCGACATCGACATCGACATCGACATCGACATCGACATCTACATCTACATCTACATCTACATCTATATATCTATATATCTACATCTATATATCTATATATCTATATATCTATATATATATATGTATCTATATCTATATCTATATCTATATCTATATCTATATCTATATCTATATCTATATCTGCATCTATCTAGGATTGCTTAGTCACACGCCCTTTCCGGACCTACGCCAAAACCTATTCGTAACCCACTAACATACATACATACATGAATACAACACAAGACATAACATAACATAACATAACATAACATAACATAACATAACACAACATAACATAACGTAAGATGGCATAACATAACACAACATGTCATAACATAACATAACATAACATATAACATAAGATGTCATAACATGTCATAACATAACATAACATAACATAACATAACATAACATATAACATAAGATGTCATAACATGTCATAACATAACATAACATAACATAACATAACATACATAACATAACATAACATGGCATAACATAACATAACATAAGATGTCATAACATAACATAACATAACATAACATAACATGGCATAACATAACAAGGCATAACATAACATAACATAACATAACATAACATAACATAACATAACATAACATAACATAACGTGGCATAACATGGCATAACATAACATAACATAACATAACATAAGATGGCATGACATAACATGACATGACATAACATGACATGACATAACATAACATGACATGACATAACATAACATAACATAACATAACATAACACAACATTAATATAACATGAACATAAAATTAAAGCATTTACATAACATAACATAACTTAACATAACATAAGATGGCATGACATGACATAACATAGCATAACATAACATAACATAACATAACATGGCATAACATAACGTAACAAAACATAACATTAATATGACATTAACATAAAATTAACATAACATTTACATAACATAACATAACATAACATAACATAACATAATGTAACATAACATAACATAACGTAACGCAACGTAACATAATGTAACGTAACTCAACGTGACATAACATAACGTAACGTAACATAACATAATAGAACAGAACAGAACGGAACACAACACAACACAACACAACACATAAATAACATAAATAACATAAATGACAGAACAGAACAGAACAGAACATAACATAACATAACATAACATAACATAACATAACATAACATAACATAACATAACATAACATAGCATAACATAACATATAACATGGAATAACATAATAACATAACATCACATAACATAACATCACATAACATAACATAACATAACATAACATAACATAAGATAACATAAGATACGATAACATAAGATAACATAACATAGCATAGCATAGCATAACATAACATAACATAACATAACATAACACAACACAACACAACGCAACACAAAGCACAACACAACATAACATAACATAACATAACATAACATAACATAACATAACATAAGATAACATAACATGACATTACATTACATAACATAACATAAAATATAACATGACATTACATAACATAACATAACATAAAATATAACATAACATAACATAACATAACAAAATTTAACATAACATAAATATAACATGAAATGGCATCACACAATATGGCATAACTTGACATAACATGAAATAACATAACATAGCATGACATAACATAACATAACATTACATTACATTACAATACAGTACAGTACAGTACATTTACATTTACATTTACATTTACATTTACATTTACATTCACATTCACATTTACATTCACATTCACATTTACATTTACATTTACATTTACATTTACATTTACATTTATATTTATATTTACATTTACGTTTACGTTTACGTCTACGCTTACATTGACATTTACATTTACATGTACATGTACATGTACATGTACATGTACATACGTACATGTACATACGTACATGTACATGTACATGTACGTGTACGTGTACGTGTACGTGTACGTGTACGTGTACATGTACGTGTACATGTACATGTACATGTACATGTACACGTACACATACATGTACACGTACACGTACATGTACATGTACATGTACATGTACATGTACATGTAGTACATGTACATGTACATGTACATGTACATGTACTGTACATGTACATGTACATGTACATGTACATGTACATGTACGTGTACGTGTATGATTTACATTTACATTTACATTTACATTTACATTTACATTTACATTTACATTTACATTTACATTGGCATTGGCATCGGCATTGGCATTGGCATTGGCATGGCATGGCATGGCATACATACATACATACATACATACATACATACATATCATGTCATGTATATATAGGTACATACATACATACATACATACATACATCATATCATTTCATGTATCTACAGTTAACATGACATAACATCACATACATACATAAAACACACATACACATCTATCTATCTAATCTATCTTATCTATCTTAATCTATCTATCTATCTATCTATCTATCTATCTATCTATCTATCTATCTATCTATCTATCTATCTATCTATCTATTTATCTATCTATCTATCTATCTGTCTATCTATCTATCTATCTATCTATCTATCTATCGTCTATCTATCTATCTATCTATCTATCTATCTATCTATCTATCTATCTATCTATCTATCTATCTATCTATCTATGTATCTATCTATCTATCTATCTATCTATCTATCTATCTATCTATCTATCTATCTATCTATCTATCTATCTATCTATCTATCTATAGGTGCAGTTCGGGTCGGCCCTGCAACGTGTCCCCGGCCGGGTGAAGTCACGTGCTCACGTCGCGCGCGCCGCCCACCTCCTGCTCAACCACGTGTTTTCCGTGATTTCGTCGACAAGCGCGCCTGGACCGGCCGCTGCGGTGTGTGTATCTATCTATCTATCTATCTATCTATCTATCTATCTATCTATCTATCTATCTATTTATCTATCTAATCTATCTATCTAATCTATCTATCTAATCTATCTATCTAATCTATCTAATCTATCTAATCTATCTATCTAATCTTATCTATCTATCTATCTATCTATCTATCTATCTATCTATCGACCTATCTACCTATCTATCTATCTATCTATCTATCTATCTATCTATCTATCTATCTATCTGTCTATCTATCTATCTATCTATCTATCTATCTATCTATCTATCTATCTATCTATCTACGTATTTTATACACATACATACATACATCATACATACATACATACATACAGGAGCGTACAAGTTCAGAGCAACAAGGCAAATCACGCTTTGGCTCACAGGTATGTTGTGTATGTTTATGTTATGTTATGTTATGTTATGTTATGTTATTTTATGTTATGTTATCTTATGTTATGTTTGTTTATTTATGTTATGTTATGTTATGTTATGTTTATGTTATGTTATGTTATGTTATGTTCTGTTATCTTATGTTATGTTTGTTTATTTATGTTATTGTATGTTTTGTGTGTTATGTATGTTCTGTTATGTTATGTTATGTTATGCTATGTAGGTTATGTATGTTACGTATGTTCTGTATGTTCTGTGTCTTATGTATGCTAAGTTATGTTATGTTACGTTATCTTATCGTATCTTATGTCATGTTATGTTATGTTATGTTATCTTATGTTATGTTATGTTACGTTACGTTACGTTATGGTATGTTATGTTATGTTATGTTATCTTATGTTATCTTATGTTATGTTAGGTTTATTTATGCTATGTATATTTTGTGTGTTATGTTATGTTATGTTATGTATGTTATGTATATTATGTATGTTCTGTATGTTCTGTGTCTTATGTATGCTATTTGTGTCATGTTATGTTATGTTATGTTATGTTATCTTATCTTATCTTATCTTATCTTATCTTATGTTATGTTATGTTTATTTTTGTTATGTATATTCTGTGTGTTGTGCATGTTATGTTATGTATGTTATGTATGTTATGTATGTTGTGTCTTATGTATGTTATGTTATGTTATGTTATGTTATGTTATGTTATGTTACGTTACGTTATGTTATGTTATGTTATGTTATGTTATGTTATTTTAATGTTATGTTATCTTATGTTATCTTATGTTATCTTATGTTATGTTTAATTGTGTTATGTATGTTTTGTGTGTTATGTTGTTCTGTTATGTTATGTTTATGTTATTTATGCTATGTATGTTATGTATGTTCTGTATGTTCTGTGTCTTATGCATGTTATGTTACGTTATGTTATGTTATGTTATGTTATGTTACGTATGTTTTGTGTTTCATGCATGTTCTGTTCTCTTCTGTTATGTTATGTTATGTTATGTTATGGATTTTATGTATGTTATGTATGTTATGTATGTTATGTGTCTTATGTACGGTAACGTTATGTTATATTATGTTATGTTATGTTATGTTAGTTATGTTATGTTATGTTATGTTATGCTATGTTATATTGTGTTATGTTAAGTTATGTTAAGTTATGTTATGTTATGTTATGTTATGTTATGTTAGTTATGTTATGTTATGTTATGTTATGTTATGTTGTGTTTACGTTATGTTTACGTTACGTTATGTTATGTTATGTTATATTATGTTATGTTATATTATGTTAAATTATGTCATGTTATGTTATGTTATGTTATGTTATGTTATGTTATGTTATGCTATGTATGCTTATTTATGTTATGTATGTTCTGTGTGTTATGTATGTCATGTATGTCATGTATGTTATGTATGTTATGTATGTTATGTATGCTCTGTGTTCTATGTACGTCATGTATGTTATGAATTATGTATGTTAATATGTTTTGTATGTTATGTATGTTCTGTATGCTCTGTGCCTTATGTATGTTATGTAAGTTATATGTACGTTATGTATGTTATGTATGTTATGTATGTTATGTATGTTATGTATGTTATGTGTGTTATGTATGTTATGTATGTTATATATGCTCTGTGTCTTATGTATGTTATGTATGTTATGTATGTCATGTTTGTTCTGTATTATGTATGTTAGTATGTTTTACATGTTATGTATGTTCTGCTCTGTGCCTTATGTATGTTATGTAAGTTATATGTACGTTATTTATTTTATGTATGTTATGTATGTTATGTATGTTACGTATGTTACGTATGTTATGTATGTTATGTATGTTATGTATGTTATGTATGTTATGTATGTTATGTATGTCATGTTATGTATTATGCATGATACTATGTTTTGTATGTTATGTATGTTCTGTATGCTCTGTGCCTTATGCATGTTATGTACATTATATGTACGTTATGTATTTTACGTATCTTTTGCATGTATGTTATGTATGTTATGTATGTTATGTATGTTATGTATCTTACGTATGTTATGTATGTCATGTATGTTATGTATATTATGTGTTTCATGTATGTCATGTATTATGTATGTTAGTATGTTTGTATGTTATGTATGTTCTGTATGCTCTGTGCCTCATGTATATTTTATGTACGTTATGTACGTTATGTATGCTATGTATGTTATGCATGTATGGTATTAATGTCATGTATGTATTATGTATGTTATGTATGTATGTGTGGTATACAGTCATTCCTGACAAAGCGACTGGCGCAGCTGCAAAAGTAATAGATAGATAGATAGATAGATAGATAGATAGATAGATAGATAGATAGATAGATAGATAGATAGATAGATAGATAGGTAGGTAGGTAGGCAGATAGATAGATAGATAGATAGATAGATAGATAGATAGATAGATAGATAGATAGATAGATAGATAGATAGATAGATAGATAGGTAGGTAGGTAGGTAGGTAGGTAGGTAGGTAGGTAGGTAGGTAGGTAGGTAGGTAGGTAGCTAGGTAGGTAGCTAGATAGATAGATAGATAGATAGATAGATAGATAGATAGATAGATAGATAGATAGATAGATAGATAGATAGATAGATAGATAGATAGATGAAATATCGACTAATGTCAGAAAAAAGGAGCTTCTGATTTCGTCAACCAGGAAGTCTGTGGGTAAAGTATTAACCCGATGCCCAGCTAAGCCGTGATGTTTGCACGGAAGGGACTGATACAGGCAATACCAAAGCTTCCTAGTACCAGGCGGGGCCAGGGCTCGTTCCATAAAGCGCCCCTTGCAGAACGAGCTCCCACCTCCATTACAGAGGGCCCAGTAAGCAGATGGAGTTTCGAGACTGTTCGACAGTCTAGTATAAACCGACAGAGCACTGTGGGTTTTATTCCGGGCTGAACAAGCGAGAAAGGGCACCCTGAGGGAACAGGATTGTGCTTCCCGTCGCTATTTCGGCATGTGACTTATAGGCGTATGGCTAGGCACACATAAGGCACCCCACCACGGGCCCAGCACACCCACACCATCCCCTAATTCTCTGTCTGTCGACAGATGGCACCCATTTCAAAAAACCAAGCCCAAGAGAGGGTCAGTGACACCTCAAGTGGCCTTGGTTCATTCCGTAGAGTAAGTGATAAGATCAACTGATGAAATATCGACTAATGTCAGAAAAAAGGAGCTTCTGATTTCGTCAACCAGGAAGTCTGTGGGTAAAGTATTAACCCGATGCCCAGCTAAGCCGTGATGTTTGCACGGAAGGGACTGATACAGGCAATACCAAAGCTTCCTAGTACCAGGCGAGATAGATAGATAGATAGATAGATAGATAGATAGATAGATAGATAGATAGATAGATAGATATAGATAGATAGATATATAGATAGATAGATAGATAGATAGATAGATAGATAGATAGATAGATAGATAGATAGATAGATAGATAGATAGATAGATAGAAAAGGTAGGTAGGTAGGTAGGTAGGTTATGTTATGTTATGTTATGTTATGTTATGTTATGTTATGATATATTATGTTATCTTATCTTATCTTATGTTATGTTATGTTATGTTATCTTATGTTATGTTATCTTATGTTATGTTATGTCATGTTATCTTATGTTATCTTATGTTATGTTATGTTATGTTATGTTATATTATGTTTTATGTTATGTTATGTTATGTTATTTTATGCTATGTCATGTTATGTTGTGGACCAACCTCCCAGCCGCCACCTCGGCCGGAGATTTGAGCTCGCGGTGTGTATGTTATGTTATGTTATGTTATTTTATGTTATGTTATTTTATGTTATGTTATGTTTTGTTATGTTATGTTATGTTATGTTATATTATGGGACACACCC
>WBZZ01005762.1:92500-140504 GCA_019918135.1 Paulinella micropora | reverse complement strand
TCTTCTAGCCGTACCCCGATTCTTTCCGGGTCATCGTCTAGGTCACTTCTCCGCTCTTGAGGAGGCTCCGCATAAACTTCCTGCGTCTCCTCTTCCTCTCTTATGTTCGCCTTCGCATTCTCATATACCTCATAGGACCACTCAGCGTCCTCCTGGGTATGTAGCTCACAACATATCCCGTGATCCGGGCCTTGTGGACTGTACCGTAGACCTGTGCGGTCATATCGGACTCCACTCGCCATCTCCATCGCCTCAATGTGGCTGACCTCATACACCTTGTCAGTGGACAAGTCTTCCATCTCCACCGTGGACACCAACGCCGATACTTCTGAGTTAAACTCTAGCCTAGAGAGGCTATCAGCGACCACATTTCGCTTTCCCGGTAGATGGACCATTGTGAAATCGAAACAAGACAAGAACGCTTGCCACCGCGCCAGCCGTCCCGTCTGTTCATGATTCATCAACCATAACAGGTTATGATGATCAGTTCTGACAGTAAATTGAGGTCCTCCCCACAAATACTCTCTGAGCCTCTTGAGGGCCCATACCACCGCCAACGCCTCTCTTTGCCTTGTGCAATAGTTTCTCTCCGCCGCACACAACTTCCTACTAATAAACATGATTGGGCGTAATTTCTTCTCCTCATCCTCTTGTTGTAATACAGCCCCAATCGCAAACTTAGATGCGTCTGTATCGACTACGAATTGTTTTGTAAAGTCGGGCATCGTTAACACCAGTCCTCCGTCTTTCGGGTCTTTGTAAATGAGATCTTTGAGCGCATGAAACGCTTGCAAAGCCTCTTCGTCCCACTTCTCAAAGTCTCCAAAATCTATCATTTTCTCCACTTTAGCCCGTGTTGCACCCCAATCGGGTATAAACTGGCTATAGTATTGCGCCATCGCAAGGAATGAGTGCAATTCAGTGCGGTTCTTCGGTATCGGTCGATTCATAATCTCCTCCCTCTTCTCTTTGGATATCGAGACTCGATTATGGGAGATCTCGTACCCTAAGTATGTCACACTCGTCTTGGCAAGTTGACACTTCTTTAGATTGCACTTCAGGCCAAAAGCTCCGATGCGCCTGAATATATCGGACAAATGATCGATATGCTCCTCCATTGTGTTAGAGTATACGATAATGTCATCGATATAGCAAAATGCATATTCTCCCGCCTTCTGTCCCCGCCTTCTCATAAAGCCACCGTCAGACAAATCATCGTACTGACTGCTCAACATCTTCTGCATCGCCTTCTGGAAAAGTCCTGGGGCTTGCTTGAGGCCCATCGGAAGCACTTTCCATTGATATATTTCCATACCCACCACAAACGCCGTCAGCCATCTGGACTTTTCCTCCAGTGGTATCTGCCAGAAGCCATTCTTAAGGTCAATGACCGAATAGAATTTTGCATTCCGCAGTACTCTCCTTCCTTCTTCTAATGTCGGGAGAGGATTTCTCTCTTCCTCCAGCACCTTGTTAACACGAGCATAGTTAACTGTCAGGCGCCATTCTCCTCCTGGCTTCGGCACTATTCTCGGTTGTGAGACTATTGAGGATGTTGATCTCTCAATAAAGTCCTCATTGAGCAGCTGTCTTGCTAGCTCCTCCGCTATCTTCGCCTCATGTATACTCAAATTCGCTCTTCGTGGTGCCGGTGACGGCTCCGCACCCGGTATTTTGTAAATAACCGCAGTGAAATCTTCAGGCTTGACACCACCTGCATGTGGAGGGTCAAAAATTTCCTTGTTCGCCTCTAATTTGGCTTTTAAAAGCTCCTTCTCCTTCTCCGTGCCTATTCCTTCTTCCAATATTTTCCGCGCCGCCTCTTGATAATCTTCATCAGACATCTGCTTATGTTGCTTGAGGGGTTCTCTGTCCTCCTCCAAGCCTAAGTCCTCTTCGGAGACATCATCTAGGCCCGTCTTTTCATACGTGACCGTGTCTGGCTCATCATCTTTACCGAGCTCCACCAGCATGTCAATGAGTCTCGCGTATTGCAAAGGAGCTTTACGGGTGTAAAAACCATCAAAGCATGTGAATGCTTGCGGTATCAATTTCAACTTGTCGAGTTCTCTGAGCTTCCGCTTGTATGCACTGCTCTGCTCACGAGTTCCCATACGACAAGCCACCACTAGCTGTTGCTTGCGAGAGGGTACCGGTATAGGATGATCAATAAGCCGGTCCCTTATTTCCTGCGCCCATATCGCCTTCTCATGATATGGCAGGATAATAGTATACGGCTTATTATTTTCGAATAAAGTCCGTAAGCATTTCTTCACTTCAGACAGTGAACGCGGCCACGTGGGCTCGTCACCCCAGAAATCAGTAATAAAACTTTTAATAGTTTCTGGTGAAGTATCCGGGATTCGCCCCGTTCTCCTTGGTACAAACGCCTCCCTTTTTTCTTCTCCTACTTTCGCATGGAAACAGTATCCGTTAGTAATATGGACATCTGTTCCTACTCCTTCCGCGAATCTCGCCAACGACGGGCTTCTTTGTGCGACACATATAATCTCCTCCTTTCGCTTCTCGATTAAGTCATCAATAGACTTTTTGTCCCAATGGCATGTCGGAACTGTGACAGTGCACACTTGGGATTCCCAATTGTCGGTCCAGGACAGTTCATCCGGTCTTACGACATGAGGGTGAACGTACACCTCAAGTGCCTCATGTGCGATGGCCATCTTTTTGTGATCCGTCGCTAGACTCAGCTCATAAGCCTCATAAGAGTCAGTAGCGTTGAAGGGATCAATATCGTTCTCTTCTCCTCTTTTTACTCCATATATCACTCGCCGTGCGGCGCAATCAATCACAGCCCCCATCGTAGCCAATTGGTCATACGATAGTAATATTGACCCGTGGTAACCGGGGACGACATAGAGGTCCATACGGTATACTCGTGCGGATTTCAATTTAAAGGTCAGTGTGATGATTCCCGTGATATCCGTCTGGCTACCCACTCCTTTGAGAGTGCCCGTTGACTTTTTCATATTTCCGTCCACCCAGTCCCGGTATCGATTTAAAAACTTCCGGCCGACAATATTAATATTCGCCATCGTATCATTACCAACTTTTAATATTGTCTTCAATGTTTCACAATAAAGTTCCGTATAACACAGAGCATCGGGCCTGTGTATATTGGCTGCGAGAACAAGAACTTTACGTTCCAAATTTTGGAGTCTTGTCTCTAAGTTTTTCAACTCCTCCTTCTTCTCCTCCTGCTTCACCTCATTAACATTTTTATTATTCTGCGGTACTGGTGCGTTTACTATTTGAGCGACATTGTCTTGTGGTACTTGAGTACACACATTGTCTTTTTGCTCGCCACCCGCCGCGACCGTAGACATTGAGTCTGTTCGTGGTTGTTTGCTTGGCCGAGGCGATACGTCTGCCATTGGCCTCCTCGCCTCCATCGCAAGTCTCGCCTTCCTATTTGCATCAGTTATCATTGGTAACCGTGCTGTATGAACGGGTATGAGACTACCTTGGGGCTGCAGTCTCTGTGTACCCACATCTTTGTTTTCACATAGAGGAAGCGTTGGCCCAGTCTGCACAACAGCATTAGAAAGCACTGTGACTTTAGGGTTAAACTTCACAGTCTTCTCCTTCCTCTCTTCTTCCCCCTCAAGTCATTCCACCACCTCGAAACGATTACCTTGAGTAGTGTCCGGGTAGGATGACGTATCGGTCTCCGAGGCAGTGTTGCAGGCCTGAGCTCGACCGAAATTTGGGTTGGAGCTTGCCCACGAGCCTCCTCCTCCTCTGGGTGGGGGGGCTGGAGCTCGAACAGCTCTCCCTCCATAAGGGGTATATCCCCGACCTCCTCCTCTTCCTCTCTGAGGGGTTCCCTGCCACCTCGAGGCTCCTCTCCATGTTCCTCGTCCTTGTCCTCCTCCTCCTCCTCCTCCTCGTCCTCCTGCTCCTGCTCCTCCTTCTCGTCCTCTTTGAGAGGCCTTTAAGTTCTTTTGTCTCTCCCTTTCCTCCTTCTTCTCCTTCATCCTCTTCATGTAGGTAATGATTGCCTCTCGTAACTCCTCATCATCACACATATTGGCATACCAACCTTCGTTCACAGCGGCAATCTGAAGCATATTGAAAAGGCCCGGTTCCTTGCCTTCCGTCCTGCTCAGAAAATTTGCCCTTGCTGTTGGGTTCTGCCTATCATGATTGAAAGAGCAGTCTCTGTTCTCCATCTGTGCCTTACACTGCAAGCCCGCGAACCACCTCCAACATGCGGTCTTCAGGTCTGGCTCTCTCTGTCTCCTCCAACCGGCAACTCTGTTTGTGTACGTGGCTTGTGCGCCAACAGGTACACCGCCTGCCTGTGCCGTATGTGCCTCCGTGAGCGAGTCCATGTTTGAGCATGCACTCATCACTTCTTGAAACAATGCTGACGGAGCAACGCTTTGAACCGTATTTTCGAACACGTGTGTCTCGAGGAAGTTCTTGGACTTCACTGAGCTAAACGTCGAGCATTGTTGTATGAGCTGAGTAAGCTTACTCGGGTTAACTGTGTGTAACGCCGAGAAGAAATAGAGGATGATCGACTTGCGGCCATAGAATAGCCCATAGCAGGAAACTACCTCCGTAAGGGTCGCCGCCAAGCCAACAGCACTCCTCAAACTCATCGCCACTGTCTCAAAGATTTCAAATCCTATGAGAGTACCAGTGCAGAGATGCTGGTATCCATGAGATTGAAAATATGAAATGAGTGTGGCCACCGCCAGTTCACACTGAGCGTCTAGGCCTGTTGCATTGTTTCTCTTAATCTCCTCCTTCTTTCTCGAAAACTTGTACTGTGTCAGATCAAATCCCTCCGAGACTAGAGATTGGTCAAAAACAGTAACAAGGGCCTCGTATTCCTGCGTTTCGTCGCAAGGAAAAGCCTTCATGCAGGCATTGATCTCTTTGAGCTTGCTCAAAAGCGAAGCATCAGAGTCTTTGTCTGAGCTCGTCTTGGCATATAGCATGAGACTTGCCACTCCTCCATTCTTCCCCTTGAAGGCATTTATGATATTTTGTCTGTCCTTCTTCTCAGTGTTTGTGACCACCACCGTAGTTGAGCCCGAGGGTGCAGGGGCTGGTGGGGCAGGAGCTGGTGGGGTCAAATATGTCGGACGGTGTGTCTTTGCACCACTCACTTTTGCTTTCATTCTCTCCAGTCTCATCGTTTTCTCGAACTCCTCATTCTCTTTCGCCTTCTTCTTCTCAGATATCACCAGCTTTTGAGCATGAGTGATAAAGGCCACCAATTCAGAAGCAGATCTGAGAAAATTATATTTCTCCACATATTGGTCAACACCTGCTTTATTGGCGACCGGTGGTGCGTTACTAAGTGATTTAAGGACAGAGTGATCCTTGGTAGGAATCCATCTCTTCCATGCCTCCTTGTGCAGTAACGCACCCATCAACAGTCTGATCTTGGTCAGAGCTCTGTCGGTCTTCTCTAACTCATCAATCACAGGATGAGTTTCTCCTGCTGCCTTAATGCTTTTTTCCATCTCTGCCTTCCCCTCTTCCAAGGCCTTTATTTCCATTGTAAAAAAATGAAATATGCCACTCGAGTTTTTCGAACCCAGATTGGTCTTCATTTTTGTTACATCGACTGCCTCCTGACCAGTCGCGAGGAATCTGGCCGTTGCTCTTGGGTTTGTGTACTGGAGGTAACCCTCACATCGTGGGCCGTATGTACGTTCCCAAATCAGGGTTTGAGTGTACACCCCAAAGATAGCATCGAGTAATTTAAGGTGGGTGTGTGTGTCCCCAAACTTGATATGCTGTATCTTCTTTCTCTCTTCTGGATCAGAGACCAGTTTGCCGAGGAGCTGTGCTGTGTTTGATAATAGGATATAGACATTCTTTTTAGCACGACTTTTCTCTCTTCTTTTCCTGAGGGATCCACACATAGGTGTCCTTCTCTCCCCCCATCTTGTTATCAAACTCTTCTTTAGTGAGGTCATAGTGGTCTTGCACCCACTGTTGTTCCTCCACTGTGATCTCCTCTCCATCACTATGAATCAAGTCGATCATTTTTCGTCCTCCTCCTCCCGTGTAGGCAGGTGGTAAGGGATTACCATATGCTCCTCCTCCTCCCGTCTCTTCCTGTTCAAATCCTCCATCTTCGTCTCCTCCATATCTTCCTTTATCATCCCAGCCCTCTTCTACTCCTCCTCCTACTCCTTCATCTCCTCCTCCTCCTTCATTCAATCCTCCTCCTCCTCCTTCATTCAATCCTCTTCCTCCTCCTCCTCCTGCTTCTTCTTCTTCTCTTCTTTGATCTGCCTCCGAGAATTCACTCACGTCGGCGATCTCTGTCGACATGATGTCGTAGTAGTGATCAACAGGAGGACAGTGTCAGCTCCTATGTTTGGTTTTTGTTCGTTTGTGTTCTGTTCCTCCTTCAGTCGATTGACTAGTGAAGAGAGAAACTAATAGAGAGGGTAGGATAAGATTCCCTGTCCTCTATGAAACACTGTTTGTATGTTTGTTTTTGTTTGAGAAAAATAGTCTTTGAGACTTTCTCCGATTTCTTGATCTCCTTACTCAGATTACTTTCTCCTCCTTCTTTTCTATATTGTATCTAGTATGAGGCACTTGGACCTACACACAGATAGTAATAGAGAAGCTAGAAAAGCTCTCCTTGAGAAGTCGACAGTCGGCCGGATAGGTTCTCAGACCTACCTTTAGAAAACGATCAGAGATTTGCAAAAATACTCTGACGTATGTGTGAGATAATGCAGATAAATGCACAAACTAGAAGGGTAGAGTGTTGTGCTCCTGTCCCTATGCTTGTTTGTGTTTTGTGTGTGTTCCTTCACTCTTCTGTCCACCTCCTTCTTCTTGGTCTCTGTGTGAGAACAGCAAGAACGACAGAGAGTTTGTATCTGATGTCTCCTTGTGAGCACACAGATACTGATTGGGCTAGAGGGTACGAGACACCTGCTTGAGACCAATCAAATTATTTGTTTTGTGAAAGAGTTATGAGGGAGCTGTGTTGGAGTATTTGTTTTCGTCTGACGTCCCCGTGTGAGACAGGTCAGTGAAAATTCACTCTGTTGCCTGTGTGGCAAAGCAGAAAGAAATCACCCTAGTGATGTGGACTCCAAATGTAATGCCCCCAACGATAGCTCGTAAAAAGTCGGTAATACAACCAAACACAGTCCTCAAGAATGAGAATGATGTCTCGTTATATTAGCTCAGTGAAGCCAAAAAGGAAAACGGCAACAGACCAGGAATAAAATGGCATCAGGTCCAAATCCGGACAAATAATACTGAAAAACAAGCTGGTGCACCTGTCACCAGGAAAAGATACTTTTTACCGGCTATCCGGGTGGTGATGCCTACAGTCCTTAGAAGTTGAACAGAATAGAATGTATTTATATTAGAAGCAGATTTAACTAGAATGTATTTATATTAGAAGCAGATTTAACGTCTCCCAGGCGTCCACGGTTGACTATCTAACCAGCTTCTGTTAGACCTATTAATATAATCAACCTGATAGTCAGTATGGGCCGGCATATGTAATGTGTGTCGTTAGAGCCATTACGTATGTCCGGCCTACTATATAATGGGGCCGTCCCTTGGCGCCCTTTTCTCAATAAAGTATCTACTGTAGGACACAGCAATTATACTGCAGATTATTAAGTTAGTCTCACAAGTTATAGAGCCTTGTAGCGTCATTAATAACGTTAGGTCTAGTAGACTTTATTCACTTATTAACTACTATCGGAGCGTGCGGAAGGCTGCCACAGAAAATACAAACAGATGTACGTGCGGAAGGCTTTCACCAAATATTTAAATCTTGTTTGTGTGAGGAAGGCTACCATCAGTCTGGTGTGTGTGCGGAAGGCTACCATCAGTCACACTAAGTGTATTGTGCGGAATGCTGCCACTTAGTCGCTAGTATAACTAATCATTTCCTAACTCTATCTAGCTTCTGTACTCACAGAGAAAGCAACATTCGTAGTCGAGCCTCCCTCCTACCTTCCGCCCTTGGTACGCCCCGGAACACTATGACGTATCAAGCTTCTAACCTAGTAAAACTTGATGAGGCTAGACTTTTCAAAGTTCAATCATGAAAAAGAATAGGAGCTGTTTGAGTAAACCTTTACATCAGTTATATGTGTCACACACACAGAAATCCTTTCCATAATTCCTGGCTTTGAGACTCATCCCTTAACCAAACCTATACAACTACCTATACGATCTGATTCCCCTTCAGATGCATCCTTCAAATTGTAGGCATCACCCCCCGGATAGCCAATAAAAAGTATCTTTTCCTAGTGACAGGTGCACCAGCCTATTTTTCAGTATTATTTGTCCGGATTGGACCTGATGCAATTTTATTCCTGGTCTGTTGCCGTTTTCCTTTTTGGCTTCACTGAGCTAATACAACGAGACATCATTCTCATTCTTGAGGACTGTGTTTGGTTGTATTACCGACTTTTTACGAGCTATCGTTGGGGGCATTACATTTGGAGTCCACATCACTAGGGGGATTTCTTTCTGCTTTGCCACACAGGCAACAGAGTGAATTTTCACTGACCTGTCTCACACGGGGACGTCCGACGAAAACAAATACTCCAACACAGCTCCCTCATAACTCTTTCACAAAACAAATAATTTGATCGGTCTCAAGCAGGTGTCTCGTACCCTCTAGCCCAATCAGTATCTGTGTGCTCACAAGGAGACATCAGATACAAACTCTCTGTCGTTCTTGCTGTTCTCACACAGAGACCAAGAAGAAGGAGGTGGACAGAAGAGTGAAGGAACACACACAAAACACAAACAAGCATAGGGACAGGAGCACAACACTCTACCCTTCTAGTTTGTGCATTTATCTGCATTATCTCACACATACGTCAGAGTATTTTTGCAAATCTCTGATCGTTTTCTAAAGGTAGGTCTGAGAACCTATCCGGCCGACTGTCGACTTCTCAAGGAGAGCTTTTCTAGCTTCTCTATTACTATCTGTGTATAGGTCCTAGTGCCTCATACTAGCTACAATATAGAAAAGAAGGAGGAGAAAGTAATCTGAGTAAGGAGAACAAGAAATCGGAGAAAGTCTCAAAGACTATTTTTCTCAAACAAAAACAAACATACAAACAGTGTTTCATAGAGGACAGGGAATCTTATCCTACCCTCTCTATTAGTTTCTCTCTTCACTAGTCAATCGACTGAAGGAGGAACAGAACACAAACGAACAAAAACCAAACATAGGAGCTGACACTGTCATCCTGTTGATCACTACTACGAAATCATGTCGACAGAGACCGCCGAAGTGAGTGAATTCTCGGAGGCAGAACAAAGAAGAGAAGAAGAAGAAGCAGGAGGAGGAGGAGGAAGAGGATTGAATGAAGGAGGAGGAGGAGGATTGAATGAAGGTGGAGGAGGAGAAAGCGGACAAGACGACGAAGAAGAAGAAGGAGAAGGAGGAGTAGGTGGAGGAACAGAGATAAGTAGACGAAGAGTAGTAAAAGTAGGAAGACTAGGAGGAGTAGGAGGTCGAGGAGGAGGAGGAGATGAAGGAGTAGGAGGAGGAGTAGAAGAGGGCTGGGATGATGAAGGAAGATGTGGAGGAGACGAAGATGAAGGAGGATTTGAACAAGAAGAGACGGGAGGAGGAGGAGCATATGGTAATCCCATACCACCTGCCCACACGGGAGGAGGAGGACAAAAAATGATGGACTTGATTCATAGTGATGGAGAGGAGATCACAGTGGAGGAACAACAGTGGGTGCAAGACCACTATGACCTCACTAAAAAAGAGTTTGATAACAAGATGGGGGGAGAGAAGGATACCTATGTGTGGATCCCTCAGGATCAAAGAAGAGAGAAAGGTCGTGCTAAAAGGGATGTCTATATCCCATTATCAAACACAGCACAGCTCCTCGGCAAACTGGTCTCTGATCAAGAAGAGAGAAAGAAGATACAGCATATCAAGTTTGGGGACACACACACCCACCTTGAATTACTCGATGCTATCTTTGGGACTCAAACCCTGATTTGGGAACGTTCATACGGCCCACGATGTGAGGGTTACCTCCAGCACACACACCCAAGAGCAATAGCCAGATTCCTCGCGACTGGTCAGGAGGCAGTCGATGTAACAAAAATGAAGACCAATCTGGGTTCGAAAAACTCGAGTGGCATATTTCATTTTTTTACGATGGAAATAAAGGCCTTGGAAGAGGGGAAGGCAGAGATGGAAAAAAAGCATTAAGGCAGCAGGAGAGACTCATCCTGTGATTGATGAGTTAGAGAAGACTGACAGAGTTCTGACCAAGATCAGACTGTTGATGGGTGCGTTACTGCATAAGGAGGCATGGAAGAGATGGATTCCTACCAAGGATCACTCTGTCCTTAAATCACTTAGTAACGCACCACCGGTCGCCAACAAAGCAGGTGTTGACCAATATGTGGAGAAATATAATTTTCTCAGATCTGCTTCTGAATTGGTGGCCTTTATCACTCATGCTCAAAACCTGGTGATATCTGAGAAGAAGAAGGCGAAAGAGAAGGCGGAGTTCGAGAAGCCGATGAGACTGGAAAGAATGAAATCAAAAATGAGTGGTGCAAAGACACACCGTCCGACATATTTGACCCCACCAGCTCCTGCCCCACCAGTCCCTACAACCCCGGGCTCAACTACGGTGGTGGTCACAAACACTGAGAAGAAGGACAGACAAAATATCATAAATGCCTTCAAGGGGAAGAATGGAGGAGTGGCAAGTCTCATGCTATATGCCAAGACGAGCTCAGACAAAGACTCTGATGCTTCGCTTTTGAGCAAGCTCAAAGAGATCAATGCCTGCATGAAGGCTTTTCCTTGCGACGAAACGCAGGAATACGAGGCCCTTGTTACTGTTTTTGACCAATCTCTAGTCTCGGAGGGATTCGATCTGACACAGTACAAGTTTTCGAGAAAGAAGGAGGAGATTAAGAGAAACAGTGCAACAGGCCTAGACGCTCAGTGTGAACTGGCGGTGGCCACACTCATTTCATATTTTCAATCTCATGGATACCAGCATCTCTGCACTGGTACTCTCATAGGATTTGAAATCTTTGAGACAGTGGCGATGAGTTTGAGGAGTGCTGTTGGCTTGGCGGCGACCCTTACGGAGGTAGTTTCCTCCTATGGGCTATTCTATGGCCGCAAGTCGATCATCCTCTATTTCTTCTCGGCGTTACACACAGTTAACCCGAGTAAGCTTACTCAGCTCATACAACAATGCTCGACGTTTAGCTCAGTGAAGTCCAAGAACTTCCTCGAGACACACGTGTTCGAAAATACGGTTCAAAGCGTTGCTCCGTCAGCACTGTTTCAAGAAGTGATGAGTGCATGCTCAAACATGGACTCGCTCACGGAGGCACATACGGCACAGGCAGGCGGTGTACCTGTTGGCGCACAAGCCACGTACACAAACAGAGTTGCCGGTTGGAAGAGACAGAGAGAGAGCCAGACCTGAAGACCGCATGTTGGAGGTGGTTCGCGGGCTTGCAGTGTAAGGCACAGATGGAGAACAGAGACTGCTCTTTCAATCATGATAGGCAGAATCCAACAGCAAGGGCAAATTTTCTGAGCAGGACGGAAGGCAAGGAACCGGGCCTTTTCAACATGCTTCAGATTGCCGCTGCGAACGAAGGTTGGTATGCCAATATGTGTGATGATGAGGAGTTACGAGAGGCAATCATTACCTACATGAAGAGGATGAAGGAGAAGAAGGAGGAAAGGGAGAGACAAAAGAACTTAAAGGCCTCTCAAAGAGGACGAGAAGGAGGAGCAGGAGCAGGAGGACGAGGAGGAGGAGGAGGAGGAGGACGAGGACGAGGAACATGGAGAGGAGCCTCGAGGTGGCAGGGAACCCCTCAGAGAGGAAGAGGAGGAGGTCGGGGATATACCCCTTATGGAGGGAGAGCTGTTCGAGCTCCAGCCCCCCCCACCAAGAGGAGGAGGAGGCTCATGGGCAAGCTCCAACCCGAATTTCGGTCGAGCTCAGGCCTACAACACTGCCTCGGAGACCGATACGTCATCCTACCCGGACACTACTCAAGGTAATCGTTTCGAGGTGGTGGAATGACTGGAGGGGGAAGAAGAGAGGAAGGAGAAGACTGTGAAGTTTAGCCCTAAAGTCACAGTGCTTTCTAATGCTGTTGTGCAGACTGGGCCAACGCTTCCTCAATCTGAATACAAAGATGTGGGTACACAGAGACTGCAGCCCCAAGGTAGTCTCATACCCGTTCATACAGCACGGTTACCAATGATAACTGATGCAAATAGGAAGGCGAGACTTGCGATGGAGGCGAGGAGGCCAATGGCAGACGTATCGCCTCGGCCAAGCAAACAACCACGAACAGACTCAATGTCTACGATCGCGGCGGGTGGCGAGCAAAAAGACAATGTGTGTACTCAAGTACCACAAGACAATGTCGCTCACATAGTAAACGCACCAGTACCGCAGAATAATAAAAATGTTAATGAGGTGAAGCAGGAGGTGAAGCAGGAGGAGAAGAAGGAGGAGTTGAAAAACTTAGAGACAAAGCGGCGTGTACCAGGTCGATCTCGACGGTCGCCGGCGAAATAGCGGGGGGCGGTGTCTCCTCCTGGCCCCCGGCGTACGGCCAGGTCCCGAAGCAGCCGTTGCACACGCGCGCGCGTGTGTGCTGGGGCCTGCTGTGGTTGCCCGCCAGCACGTGGTGCAGGCTAATTCTAGACAGCTCGCTTGCGGCGGCCGCGGCCTTGATGCAGGCCAGGCAGTGGGGCTGTGGTTCCACCGCTCTCGCACTGATCCCAAGAGAAGCGGTTAGGAGCGTGTAGAGCGCTTGCTTTTATTAGATACCCCAACCTCTACCTCTGTCCGACCGCCGGCGGGGCCCGGCCGGTGTGCCCGGCCCACACCGTCCGGCAAAACTCGCGCGCGGCCCCGAGCATGGCCTCCGGCACGCACGCTACCCGCACACCGTAGGTGCCCACGCACACCACGGCGGAGCGCGGCGGCTGTGGCTCGGCCGCCAGGTCGTACGTGAGTTCGAAGAGGGCGTGGCCCAGCGCGGCCTGCACGAGGAAGCGGTTTTCCTCCGTGTCCGCCCACGTGCGCCAGAGCACGTGCGCCAGGGGCGGCGCCCGCCCTTGCTCCCCGTGCGCCCGCCCGGCGGACTGGGCCTTCTTGAGCTCCAGCAGCCACAGGCGGCCCGCCGAACAGCACCAGATCTGGTCAATGCTGCTGGCCACCGCCAGCGACGGGCTGTGCACCACGACCTGCGCGGCCACGGGCAGGCCGAAGCGAGCGAACAGGAAGGAGATGGCGGTGGCCGTCAGCGGGTGCACGCGCCGCAGCTCGCGCCCGGCCAGGAGGGGCAGCCCCGTTCTGGCCCGCAGCTGCCGCGCGAACCGGGCCCGCTCGGCCGGCGGCGCGCCGTCCCACAGGCGGTAGTCCCGGGACCAGAGCGCGCCCGCCAGGGCTGGCTCGCGCGCGCCCGTCGCTATGCGCACGAGGGCGTTGAGTTGCTGATCGACCACGATGGCCTGGCCCCGCCTGTACAGGCACGACTGGGCGCGGGGGTGGCCGGCCGCCGCCGCGCGGGCCGCCCACTCACCAAAGACGGAGGGCGCGGCCGCGCCCCGCGGTGGACGAGGCACCCGCGTGCCCCAGACAGCGTCCTGCAGCCAGGCATGCAGGCCACGCAGCGGCCGGCCGTGGTAGTAGAGCACGAAACTGGGGGGGCGCGCGCGGAGGGCGGCCGACACCTGCGGCCACCGGGGGGCAGCGGCCGGCCCGCCCTGCTCGCGGCGGGCCTCGGGTGGCATTGTGAGGGGGGGGACTCCCCCCCCCCCCCCCGCTCCCTCACCGCATCGCCCGAGGACTGGGCAGGGAGGGCCGTCGCGGAAAGGGGGGGGGTGCTCCCCCCCTCGCTCCCTCGCCGCACCGCCCGAAGACTGGGCAGGGGAGGGGGCAGTCGCGGAAAGGGGGGGCCTCCCGCCCTCCCCTCGTCCCCCCGGGGGGAAGGGCTGGGCGCGGGCCAGCGGACTGATCGAATCGCCCCGGAGCCCCTTGGGCACGGACACTGCACGAGTACCGAGAGGGTAGGCTGACTTTTTAATGTGGCGCCCGTCCCACACGCTACCGGCGGCGGTGACAGCGCGCCGGCCCCCGCCTACGACACCACTAGGCGGCACACGGGGCACGAGTCCTTAGTGCGTAGCCAGGGGTCGACGCACGCCCGGTGCAGGTAATGCGCACACGGCAGCCCCCGGAGCTGGTCTCCTACTACCAAGTCTTGCAGGCAGATGGAACACTCCTTGGGTGAGTTGGGTGCGGCGAGAAAGGCGCCCGTGACCTGGAACTCGGGCAGCAGGGCTAAGCCGGCCTCGGACAGCCCGGTGCGCACGGGCGGCTGCTCGGTCGACTCGCTTGCCCCCAGCACGACAGTGTCCACCACCACTACAGTGTCGAACGTCGACCTCAAGATTTCGGCCAGGTCTAAGGTGCTCAGGGTGGCCAGGACGACACCTGCCAAGTCCGGCTCGGGCGGGGGGAGAGACACCGCCTCCGGCGCCACGACGGGGCGCGCCTGACGAGGCGGTGGCTCTGGCCCGGTCGCAGTGGCCGCGGCCAGCTGTCGCAGGCATTGTCCACGGGGGGATGGTCGGGGAGTGGTACGTGGCTTTTTGGGCCTTGGTGCCACCACCGAGCTCGGACGAGCGCGGTGGCTGCTAGCCGTCCCTCGGCTGCTAGCCGTGCCTCCCATCATGCCGGTCGTGCTCGGAGCCTCGCTGCTGACAGACTTTTGGGGGGAGGAGCAGGGGGGTACAATCCCCCTCCTCGGCACGCTCCCAACGGTGGGGATCCCCCCCCCTTTCCCCTCCCTCTCCGCTCCCTCCCCCCCCTCGCCCCCCCCCCGCACCCAGCGCGCAGCGCCCAGTGTGTCTTTTTTGCCACCGGTCCGCTCGTTCGGTGCCGGGCGCAAGGTGTGCACGCCCCACGCACGCCCCACGCTCTCCCCCCTTCCCCACACGCCCGCGGACCACCTCCCCCCCTTCCCCACGCGCCCGCGGACCACACCCCCGCGCTCTTCCCTCCCCGGCGTCGCGGGCGGGCGCCTGCCCGCGACGCCGGGGGCAGGGCTGCCGCGCCGGGCGGCTTAGGGGCCGCGCTCACAGGGCCCGCAGCACGGCCGTCTCTTGGAAGTCGTCTGCCCCGCCGTCGTCTGCCTCCGCGGGCGGCAGGAACAGCATCGGGGCGCGCGCCTCCGGCGGCAAGCACCACCGCAAGCCCAGGGCACTGCCTAAGAGCAACCACGCGTCCGACAGGTCCTGTGTGCCATGCCTGGGCAGCCGGTCGGGCCCATCCACCACTGCCACCGCCGCCAGCAGCAATGCGTGCGTAGTACACGAACCCTCGTCTCCTTGGAGAGTAGGCGTCTCCCGCGGGTACACGTAGCAACCCAGGCTGGCCTCGGTCAGCCCGGCCTCCGCCAGGCCTAGCAGACGGGCCAGGTGCTGCCCGTGCTGGTCCCGCAATGCCAACCCGCGGCAGACATGCTGGAGCATCTGGTAAGTGCCAGACCTGCTGCCGTTGGGGTCCCAAAGAGTGAGCTTCACGGTGTTGCCTGCCCGTTGTTTGCAGAGCAGGAAAGCGTGTTCGTGTGACGAGCACACGTACACCGTAAAGTCCGTTTCCGGCACTTGGGGCTCGGGACCGCTGTGGTCCCCGTAATGGTAGGTATGAGGCCAAACTCCGAACCCTAGGTGAATCGAGACGGGACAGAGTTTCACGGGGCAGTGCCAGTCAGGGTCTAGCTCGCGCAACAGGGACAGAGCGACACAGAGGCGTCGCAGGGCCGTGTGTTCGTGGGCGCCCATGTCGGCCTGGCCGCTGTACAGGAGAGCCTCCCCCGCCGCGGAGACAATGGGGTTTAGGCGGGCGTCAAGCACGCCCAGGGCCCCTACCAGCAGGCTGCGCAGGGTCAGCACCCGTCGGTCCCGCGCCTCGTCGTCCGACCACCGCAGCTCCCTGTTCAGCCAAGCTGCTGCCAACGGAAGCGGCACTCCGGCTCTGTCCCTCGTGCCCTGCACCGGCTAGCGGAACGACGGGCCGGGGCTTGAGCGGGTAAGGCTGCCGGCGGTCCAGGACTACCTCGCTGGGATCCAAGTCCTCACAATCACTGTTCAACTCGGCTACCGTCTTCCGGAACGGACGTAGCCACCTCGCGAGCACGCTCCGAAATTTGGCCTCCGCTTCCTTCCGGTCGCTGGCGTTCAGCGGAAGCTCGGCTGCGTAGCCTATCCGCCCGTCTTGCAGGCGCAGTAGCTGCAGGGGCCTATGCGCCCATTTAGCGCAGATGTCATGCATTCTCTCGTCCAAGCACAGAGGGGCCGGCCATTCGTCCTCTATCAGGGGGTTGTGCTCCTGCAGCGCAGCCCTGTCCTCGGTCAGCAGCGGCCACAGCGGCAGAGAGCGCCGGAGATGGGGATTTAGGAGTCCGTCTCCGTGGAAGAAGAAGAAGTAGCGGGGTCCGGCGGGCGGGGAGGGCTGTCTCCTCACGTATTCAATCCAGGTAACTTGGATAGCCATGGCCTGGCCTAGAGCTGACAACGGCCCCCCCCAGCTCACCTCTCGCAGTCCACGGTCTTCGTCCGCAGCTACGTCGTCGTCAGTGTCTACGTCGTCGTCCGTGGCTACGTCGACGCCCAGGCCTACGCAGTGTTTGAAGCTACTGGCACACGCGATAGCTAGGTCGTGCTGCAGGAGTACGAGCGGCTTTTTCAGAGGCTGGTCTCGGTAGGTCGCTCGCGCCAAGCCGTCTACCTCCGACCGCAGGACCTTGGGCCAAAAGTTGTAGGGCCAAGGCAAGGGACGGACGGCTGGGGGCGGCGCTGGCGGCAGGTTGGCGCTGGCCAGGTCGTCCGGCCTCAGGAGGGTGCGGGGCAGCCCTCGTAGCTGGCGCCCTCCCGCGCGGTGTAGTTCCAGCAGCAGGCAGTAGATCCAGACCCTGGCCGTGGAGTGCTCCTCCGCTCCACGCCTGGCCCCGAACAGACGTTGCAGGGCTGCATAGCCGTCCGTGCCCGGTTCTGCGCTCTTAAACGGGCGGAGCCCCGGCAGGCAAAGGCGCAGCACCTCCTGGCAGGCCGTGGACCAGTTCTTCAGCTCCGAGTCGCTCGGCTCCCTCGCGCCCCCCTCCCGCGCCAGGCGATAGAGTTCGTACAACGGTTCGCCGGCTATCAGCAACTGCGTGAGTTCCGTATGAGTTGGTAGTAGAGGGAGCCAAGCGGCCATCTCCTGCGCCAGCCCCTCGCGGTAGCGCTGGCGGCAGCACGGGCGCCCTGGCGGGGCTCCGAGGTGCAGCTGTTCGTAGATCCCGATCTCCAGGCGGGACTTCAGTTCTTGCTTCCGCCGGGCCTCGGAGAGGCGTTGCTCAGACTGGCGCGTACGCCTTCCTAGCGGCTGCGTGCCCGTTGGCGGTGGTGGCGGGGGTTGGCTGTTCTGCCTGCGTGCAGTCTTCAGCCTCAGGTAGTAGACGCAGCGGCGGGCTGCCTCGCGCTCGGCGGGCCGGTAATAATGAGTGGCCAGACGGGCGCTGAGTTGATCAGGGAGCGCGTCGGGGAGCGCGGCGGGGGGGCTGCCCCCTGCTGCGCCCAGCTCGGCCCGTAGGCTCGCAACCAGCGGGTTAGTAAGCTCGTCGCCGGTCGGTAGGGAGTCTAGGCTAGCTCGCAGCGCTCCCTGGGCGTCGTGCCGCCTGGCTTTCTTGCGTGGCCTGACCTGCCCGTTACACTCACACGCGGCTCCGTAGGGTTTGGGCAGTACCTTGACCCCACGCAGAGGTAGCTGGATCTTGACCAAGACGCCTACTCAACTACCCAGAGCCGCCACGACGCGTGCAGGCACCGGGCCGTCCGCGGCATCTTCCCAGCTGACCTCCACTTCCTGCACCCCGACGTCTTCCTGCATCCCGACGTCCAGGCTCCCTTGCCCAGCGCTCCGTGTTTTTCCTCTTCCTCGGTGGCGCCGCTGGCCTTCCTGCCGGAAGCGGTCACCGCCCCCTTCCCCCTCCCCCCCCCCCCCCCCCCGCGCCCCCACCGGAAGCGTAGGCGGGGTCTGTGTTCCCTTCCCTTCCACCCCCCCCCCTCCTCAGCGGGAAGGGGACGGCGGCAGGCGACGGGCGCGGGGGAAAGGTGCCCTCCTAGCGCTAGCAGGCTCGCCTGCCTGCGTGGACCCCGGCTGGCGTGGCCTGGCCGAAGGCGGGCACTCTTCCTTGAGTAACAGGCCGGACCAGCACGGCTACCACAAGTACACAGGCTAGCTAGGTCATCAACGAGTGGTCCATTTAATTATTAGCTCTGCTGGCTAAAGGCCGGAGTACATGCCGAGAGTGCGGAAGAGAGCAAGCACGACCGGCTTGGCCCTGCCTCGGACACGCACCCCCCGTCCGCCCGAACCGTGTTCCCCCGGGGGGGGGGGGGGGCCGGGCGTCGGTACCAGCGCGGGGAGGCCCGCCGGGCAGCTTAGGCAGCAGAGCCAGACTGGCCCTCGGGCTGTTGGCTCTGCACGCCTTGCGAGGCCGCGGCGGGTTCAGCACAGCAGGCGTTCGCAACTTCGGTCTTCTGCCGCTTGGCCGGGGGTTCACCGCTCTCGCCGCCACCGCGGCCGAGCCCCCGCTTGCTGCCCTCGGGCTCCCGCTGCGTAGCCAATACTTCGCGCTGCACGACGGTCCATTCCAGGCCCTCGACCGGTCCGTCGCTCTGCAGGAATGCCTTGAGCCTTGCCTCAGCCTCGCTGATGCCCCCCTCGTGCGCCCTGTCCACTTCCTGGCGCACCCGGTCCCAGATGACACTGCGTGCCGCGGCCGTTGTGCAGCGCGCGCTCTGTTCCTCTAGGTCCTGGACTCGCTTCAGAGCCTCGGCGGCCTCCCAGGGGCTCGTCGGTCCAGCCGGCGGGGCTGGGGAGGGCAGCGTCGAGGGCGGGGCCACGTCCGCGCAGCCTTGGTCCTGTCACCCAGCACGTTACCAGCCACTGTGCTCTCCGCCGGCCCGGCGTCCCTGGTTCTGGTTAGGGAGAGGGAGTTCTGACCTGGGCTGCCAGCACCGGCGCGCTGGCTTCTTCTGGCGCCTGGTATGGCATGCAGTCCAGCGACGTTTACTTGCGGATGTTACGCTGGCTGGACTGGGCGGATTTGGCCGCGCTAGCCTGCGCCTCGCCGGAGCACTACGGGTGGCCGTCCGCACCCGCGGCCTGGCCAGCGGCCGAAAGCCGAGAGCTGGACCTGGCCCGGCCTGAGCACGGACGCCTGGTACAGCTGTGGGGGCACGCCTGGCACCGGGCCGGGGCCCGGCCCCGTGTGCCGCGGTTAGAGGTGTCGATACACGAGCAGCTCCTGGCACAGCTGTCGTGGCTCGGCTCGCGGGTGTCGATCGAGGGGCTGGTACTGAGAATGGGCTGGCGGGTAACGGCCGCTGCCGCCCTGCAGTGCCTACAGGGCTTGCCCCGCTGCCTCCCCCGGCTGTCGCACCTGGACGTAGCCTCCTGCCCCCGCCTGGGCAGCGAATACCTGCCATGCCTGGAGGGCTGGCACGAGAGCCTGCGCAGCCTGAGGCTGGGCGCGTGGCCGGGCGAACTCGGGGCCAGCGAGCTGGCGCCCCTGGCTAGCCTAGGCCAGCTGCGGCACCTGAGCCTGAGCGGCTGCCGGGTGTTGGCGGACGCGGGGCTAGTGCGCCTGCGGGGCTTGCGCCTGCTGCGGCACCTGAGCCTGAGCGGCTGCGGACGCTTGACGGACGCGGGCCTGGAGCACCTGGCGGGGCTGCAGGGCCTGCGGCACCTAGACCTCAGCTCTTGTCCGGGGCTGACGAACGCGGGCTTAGTGCACCTGGCGGGGCTGCACTGCCTGCGACACCTAGGCTTGAGGCTCTGCGAGGCAATAACGGACGCTGGACTGGAGCGCTTACAGACACTGCGGCACTTAGACCTAAACTCTTGTGCTCGACTAACGGGCACAGGCTTGGTGCACCTGGCGGGGCTGCAGGACCTGCAACACCTAGACTTGAAGGACTGCCCCGAGATAAAGGGCGAAGGATTGAGGCACCTGAGGAGCCTACGCCGGCTTCAGTACCTAAACCTGAGCGACTGGAGATAACGGACGAGGGACTGGGGCACTTGGAGGGGCTACTCCAGCTGCAGCACCTACAGCTAGGCAGTTGTCCGAGGCTGGCGGGCAAAAGTTTTGCGCGCCTGGCAAAGTTGCAGCGGCTTCAGTACCTAGATTTGAGCTACTGTGAGGAGATAACGGACGGGGGGCTGGAGTGCCTAAGGAACTTGGGCCAGCTACAGCACCTAGGCTTGCGCGATTGCCCGAAGCTGACCGACGAGGGGCTGGCACCCCTGGCCGGGCTGGCACACTTGCGGCACCTCGAACTCGCGGAATGCGAACAGCTAAACGGCACGGGGCTGCAGCACTTGGCGGCGTTGCGGCAGCTGTGGCACTTAGACCTAAGCTCTTGCCAGGGACTGACGGACGCGGGAATGGACTGCCTGGAGAAGCTGAAGCACCTGCGGTAACTCAGCCTGAATGGCTGTACACAATTGACATGCATGTGGACGCAGCACTTGAAGACCATGCACCAGCTGCAGCGCCTAGACCTGACCGCCACGTGTGTAACTGACGACGCGGTGCTGGAGCCCTTAGCCGAGCTAAAGCAGCTGCAGCACCTACGCCTGGGCTTTTGCAAGGCGGTGACGGACGCGGGGCTAGCGCACCTGGCAAGGTTGCAGCACCTGCAGTTCCTGGATTTGGCGTGGACACAGCTAAAAAGCACGGGGCTGGACTACTTGGCGGGGTTGCCCCAGCTGCGGCACCTGGAACTCTGCCATTGTCTGAAATTGACTGACGCGGGGATGCAGGGCCTCGCGAAGCTGCGGCACCTAGAGCACCTGAACTTGACACAATGCGCAGGGCTGACGAGCGCGGGGCTGCGGCACTTGGCAGGGCTGCCGCACCTGAAGTACCTGGACTTGACCTCCTGCACACAGCTGAGGCGCGAGGACCTGCAGCCCTTGGCCTCGCTGCCCCAGCTGCAGTACCTATACCTGAGGTAAAAGCGGCTGTGCCGGCACGCCCCTGCTAAGAGGCCCACCACGGTGAACACCGGGGGGGTTCATCTTCTACTGTTACCGACCGTGGGTAGAAGAACGGGCGGGACTCCGGACGACGAAACATTAAAAAGCATCCTAACACGTGGGGCCGGCCCTTTCTTGAGCTGTAGCAGGTTCTGTTGCCGGCAACCTCATTTTTCTTGACTTCTGCCGTCCTGAATCGCAATTCTGCTTTACTGCTGGCCGCCCTCTGAAGAGCGTGCTGGTGCCTTGTGGGGGCTACTCGTGGGGGGCCTCCGGCTCGGCCTCCCGCTCGGCGGCGGCGGGGGGCGAAGGGGGCGCCCCCTCCACCGTGGCCGTGAGCACCTGGACGTCGGCGCTCCTGACCTTTTCCCAATACTCGCGGGGCGTCAGCCGGCCCCGTCCGCCCGCCAGCGGCAGCACGATGCTAGCCGTGCGGGTGGCTCGGGTCAGGGCGGTGTAGGCGATCTGGCGCAGAGAGTAGTGGCGCGGCGAAGCGTGCGGCGACAGGACCAGGTGCAGGTGCCGGAGCTCCCCCCCTTGGACGCACACGTCGGTGAGGGCGTACCCTAACTCCAGCGCTTCCCTGCCGTGCTGGTCCTGGCTGTAGAACTCCACTAGGCCCGCGCGGCCCCCTACCGCGCCCGTCCAGACGAGGAAGCACCGGAAGGCCAAGGGACAGGAGCGCCGGCCGACCTGCGCCGGCAGGGGGGCGCGGGTGTCCGGCAGCGCGCCGCCACCGGGAAAGCACCGCACCGCCACGTTCTTGGCCTCCTTCGAACATTGCAACCACACGTCCGAGATGTCGAGCAGGTAGCCCACCGCCCGCACTTCCTCGAGCCGGGCCCAGGGCCCCTCGTCCGGCGGCACCCGGACGAGCCTGGCCGGCGCGGCGGCCGGCGGGGCGTTCTCGGCCCACAGATCCCCCGGCTCGACGAAGATGCGCGCCGCCTGCGCCAGGACCCGCCTCGCGGGGCAGCTGCGGGGCGCCTTCAGCCGGACCTTGAGCCCCGGCCGCAGAGCATAGGCGCCGTCGGCCGTCCGGACGGCGCCGGCGGCCCCCGCCAGCCACTCGTTGAGCAGCTTCCTTTCCTGCCCCCGCACGGTCGCGAGCTGGTAGCTCGGGCAGCGCAGCCCCCCGCGCACGGCCCCGTGGGTCACCCCCCCGGGGGGCTCGTACTGCCGGAGCCAGCCGAGGGCTAACTCGCGCAGCTCGTCGGGACCTACGTGCAGGCGGAATTAGCGGGCCAGGACCGCGTCGGGCCAGGCGCGCACTTCCGCCACGCTACGGGGGTCGGCCGCCGGGCGCAGCGTCCGCGCCAGGCGCTGCACCTGCGTGAGGCCGCCGGCGCCGGCCTGCCCGCGCCTGACGGTGTCCAGGCACGCGCAGCAGGCGGGGAACAGGCGTTGGGCCAGCGCCAGCACGCAGCCATGCCCCATGGACGGCAGCTGCGCGCTGTCCCCGAGCAGGAGCAGGCCCGCCACCGAGGGGGCAAGCCTGGCCAGCACGTCCAAGAGGCGGAGCAGGCCCGCCGGACTGAACAATGACAGCTCGTCGACGGCCCAGAGGGTAGGCGTCGGCCAGGCGGGCCTCGGCGGCAGCGCCGCGTACGCCTCTAGCAGGGCGGACGTGTAGAAGCCGGCAGTGACGTACGAGCCCCGCGGCGGGGGGCCGCGGCACTGGCGGCAGGCAGGATCCCCAGCAGGGCTGGGCTCGGCGGGCGGCCGCCCGGGGGCCCCGGCCCAGGCCCGCCGCGCGGCGGTGACGGCCTGGCACGTCACGGCCACAAACACGAGCGGCACGTCCAGGCAGCGGAGCCAGCCCGCCAGCGAGGTCTTGCCCGTGCCGGCGGCCCCGACGAGGACTTGTCCTCTGAGCCGCCACGACGCGTGCAGGCACCGGGCCGTCCGCGGCATCTTCCCAGCTGACCTCCACTTCCTGCACCCCGACGTCTTCCTGCATCCCGACGTCCAGGCTCCCTTGCCCAGCGCTCCGTGTTTTTCCTCTTCCTCGGTGGCGCCGCTGGCCATCCTGCCGGAAGCGGTCACCGCCCCCTTCCCCCTCCCCCCCCCCCCCTGCGCCCCCACCAGAAGCGTAGGCGGGGTCTGTGTTCCCTTCCCTTCCACCCCCCCCCCCTCCTCAGCGGGAAGGGGACGGCGGCAGGCGACGGGCGCGGGGGAAAGGTGCCCTCCTAGCGCTAGCAGGCTCGCCTGCCTGCGTGGACCCCGGCTGGCGTGGCCTGGCCGAAGGCGGGCCCTCTTCCTTGAGTAACAGGCCGGACCAGCACGGCTACCACAAGTACACAGGCTAGCTAGGTCATCAACGAGTGGTCCATTTAATTATTAGCTCTGCTGGCTAAAGGCCGGAGTACATGCCGAGAGTGCGGAAGAGAGCAAGCACGACCGGCTTGGCCCTGCCTCGGACACGCACCCCCCGTCCGCCCGAACCGTGTTCCCCCGGGGGGGGGGGGCGGGCGTCGGTACCAGCGCGGGGAGGCCCGCCGGGCAGCTTAGGCAGCAGAGCCAGACTGGCCCTCGGGCTGTTGGCTCTGCACGCCTTGCGAGGCCGCGGCGGGTTCAGCACAGCCGGCGTTCGCAACTTCGGTCTTCTGCCGCTTGGCCGGGGGTTCACCGCTCTCGCCGCCACCGCGGCCGAGCCCCCGCTTGCTGCCCTCGGGCTCCCGCTGCGTAGCCAATACTTCGCGCTGCACGACGGTCCATTCCCTCGACCGGTCCGTCGCTCTGCAGGAATGCCTTGAGCCTTGCCTCAGCCTCGCTGATGCCCCCCTCGTGCGCCCTGTCCACTTCCTGGCGCACCCGGTCCCAGATGACACTGCGTGCCGCGGCCGTTGTGCAGCGCGCGCTCTGTTCCTCTAGGTCCTGGACTCGCTTCAGAGCCTCGGCGGCCTCCCAGGGGCTCGTCGGTCCAGCCGGCGGGGCTGGGGAGGGCAGCGTCGAGGGCGGGGCCACGTCCGCGCAGCCTTGGTCCTGTCACCCAGCACGTTACCAGCCACTGTGCTCTCCGCCGGCCCGGCGTCCCTGGTTCTGGTTAGGGAGAGGGAGTTCTGACCTGGGCTGCCAGCACCGGCGCGCTGGCTTCTTCTGGCGCCTGGTCAGTGCCACGGGCCTGGCTCGACATTAGACACACCACCGACGCTGGGACTGGTTTTGTGGGGGCTGGTCGGTTGAGGTACTGCCTGACGGGGGGGCGGGCGGCGGGGCGTTGGGCCGCGGGCAGGCAACGGGCGTCGTCGGGCAGGCACCGGACGGTCGCTGCGGGGGGGGGGGTGCCCCCTACCCCCTTTTCCCGCTCCCGCCCCTCCCCCCCCCCCCCCCCCCCCCCCGCTCCCCCCTCTCCACACCGCCTTCCGTCCTGCCCGCCGCACGCGGGGCGCCGAGGGCGGCGGCCGCCCCTGGCTATAAAGGTATTCTGGGGCGCCCGCGCTCTCCTTCTTCTCTCTTCCCCCCCCCCCCTGGTCGGCGGCATGCAGTCCAGCGACGTTTACTTGCGGATGTTACGCTGGCTGGACTGGGCGGATTTGGCCGCGCTAGCCTGCGCCTCGCCGGAGCACTACGGGTGGCCGTCCGCACCCGCGGCCTGGCCAGCGGCCGAAAGCCGAGAGCTGGACCTGGCCCGGCCTGAGCACGGACGCCTGGTACAGCTGTGGGGGCACGCCTGGCACCGGGCCGGGGCCCGGCCCCGTGTGCCGCGGTTAGAGGTGTCGATACACGAGCAGCTCCTGGCACAGCTGTCGTGGCTCGGCTCGCGGGTGTCGATCGAGGGGCTGGTACTGAGAATGGGCTGGCGGGTAACGGCCGCTGCCGCCCTGCAGTGCCTACAGGGCTTGCCCCGCTGCCTCCCCCGGCTGTCGCACCTGGACGTAGCCTCCTGCCCCCGCCTGGGCAGCGAATACCTGCCATGCCTGGAGGGCTGGCACGAGAGCCTGCGCAGCCTGAGGCTGGGCGCGTGGCCGGGCGAACTCGGGGCCAGCGAGCTGGCGCCCCTGGCTAGCCTAGGCCAGCTGCGGCACCTGAGCCTGAGCGGCTGCCGGGTGTTGGCGGACGCGGGGCTAGTGCGCCTGCGGGGCTTGCGCCTGCTGCGGCACCTGAGCCTGAGCGGCTGCGGACGCTTGACGGACGCGGGCCTGGAGCACCTGGCGGGGCTGCAGGGCCTGCGGCACCTAGACCTCAGCTCTTGTCCGGGGCTGACGAACGCGGGCTTAGTGCACCTGGCGGGGCTGCACTGCCTGCGACACCTAGGCTTGAGGCTCTGCGAGGCAATAACGGACGCTGGACTGGAGCGCTTACAGACACTGCGGCACTTAGACCTAAACTCTTGTGCTCGACTAACGGGCACAGGCTTGGTGCACCTGGCGGGGCTGCAGGACCTGCAACACCTAGACTTGAAGGACTGCCCCGAGATAAAGGGCGAAGGATTGAGGCACCTGAGGAGCCTACGCCGGCTTCAGTACCTAAACCTGAGCGACTGGAGATAACGGACGAGGGACTGGGGCACTTGGAGGGGCTACTCCAGCTGCAGCACCTACAGCTAGGCAGTTGTCCGAGGCTGGCGGGCAAAAGTTTTGCGCGCCTGGCAAAGTTGCAGCGGCTTCAGTACCTAGATTTGAGCTACTGTGAGGAGATAACGGACGGGGGGCTGGAGTGCCTAAGGAACTTGGGCCAGCTACAGCACCTAGGCTTGCGCGATTGCCCGAAGCTGACCGACGAGGGGCTGGCACCCCTGGCCGGGCTGGCACACTTGCGGCACCTCGAACTCGCGGAATGCGAACAGCTAAACGGCACGGGGCTGCAGCACTTGGCGGCGTTGCGGCAGCTGTGGCACTTAGACCTAAGCTCTTGCCAGGGACTGACGGACGCGGGAATGGACTGCCTGGAGAAGCTGAAGCACCTGCGGTAACTCAGCCTGAATGGCTGTACACAATTGACATGCATGTGGACGCAGCACTTGAAGACCATGCACCAGCTGCAGCGCCTAGACCTGACCGCCACGTGTGTAACTGACGACGCGGTGCTGGAGCCCTTAGCCGAGCTAAAGCAGCTGCAGCACCTACGCCTGGGCTTTTGCAAGGCGGTGACAGACGCGGGGCTAGCGCACCTGGCAAGGTTGCAGCACCTGCAGTTCCTGGATTTGGCGTGGACACAGCTAAAAAGCACGGGGCTGGACTACTTGGCGGGGTTGCCCCAGCTGCGGCACCTGGAACTCTGCCATTGTCTGAAATTGACTGACGCGGGGATGCAGGGCCTCGCGAAGCTGCGGCACCTAGAGCACCTGAACTTGACACAATGCGCAGGGCTGACGAGCGCGGGGCTGCGGCACTTGGCAGGGCTGCCGCACCTGAAGTACCTGGACTTGACCTCCTGCACACAGCTGAGGCGCGAGGACCTGCAGCCCTTGGCCTCGCTGCCCCAGCTGCAGTACCTATACCTGAGGTAAAAGCGGCTGTGCCGGCACGCCCCTGCTAAGAGGCCCACCACGGTGAACACCGGGGGGGTTCATCTTCTACTGTTACCGACCGTGGGTAGAAGAACGGGCGGGACTCCGGACGACGAAACATTAAAAAGCATCCTAACACGTGGGGCCGGCCCTTTCTTGAGCTGTAGCAGGTTCTGTTGCCGGCAACCTCATTTTTCTTGACTTCTGCCGTCCTGAATCGCAATTCTGCTTTACTGCTGGCCGCCCTCTGAAGAGCGTGCTGGTGCCTTGTGGGGGCTACTCGTGGGGGGCCTCCGGCTCGGCCTCCCGCTCGGCGGCGGCGGGGGGCGAAGGGGGCGCCCCCTCCACCGTGGCCGTGAGCACCTGGACGTCGGCGCTCCTGACCTTTTCCCAATACTCGCGGGGCGTCAGCCGGCCCCGTCCGCCCGCCAGCGGCAGCACGATGCTAGCCGTGCGGTTGGCTCGGGTCAGGGCGGTGTAGGCGATCTGGCGCAGAGAGTAGTGGCGCGGCGAAGCGTGCGGCGACAGGACCAGGTGCAGGTGCCGGAGCTCCCCCCCTTGGACGCACACGTCGGTGAGGGCGTACCCTAACTCCAGCGCTTCCCTGCCGTGCTGGTCCTGGCTGTAGAACTCCACTAGGCCCGCGCGGCCCCCTACCGCGCCCGTCCAGACGAGGAAGCACCGGAAGGCCAAGGGACAGGAGCGCCGGCCGACCTGCGCCGGCAGGGGGGCGCGGGTGTCCGGCAGCGCGCCGCCACCGGGAAAGCACCGCACCGCCACGTTCTTGGCCTCCTTCGAACATTGCAACCACACGTCCGAGATGTCGAGCAGGTAGCCCACCGCCCGCACTTCCTCGAGCCGGGCCCAGGGCCCCTCGTCCGGCGGCACCCGGACGAGCCTGGCCGGCGCGGCGGCCGGCGGGGCGTTCTCGGCCCACAGATCCCCCGACTCGACGAAGATGCGCGCCGCCTGCGCCAGGACCCGCCTCGCGGGGCAGCTGCGGGGCGCCTTCAGCCGGACCTTGAGCCCCGGCCGCAGAGCATAGGCGCCGTCGGCCGTCCGGACGGCGCCGGCGGCCCCCGCCAGCCACTCGTTGAGCAGCTTCCTTTCCTGCCCCCGCACGGTCGCGAGCTGGTAGCTCGGGCAGCGCAGCCCCCCGCGCACGGCCCCGTGGGTCACCCCCCCGGGGGGCTCGTACTGCCGGAACCAGCCGAGGGCTAACTCGCGCAGCTCGTCGGGACCTACGTGCAGGCGGAAGTAGCGGGCCAGGACCGCGTCGGGCCAGGCGCGCGCTTCCGCCACGCTACGGGGGTCGGCCGCCGGGCGCAGCGTCCGCGCCAGGCGCTGCACCTGCGTGAGGCCGCCTGCGCCGGCCTGCCCGCGCCTGACGGTGTCCAGGCACGCGCAGCAGGCGGGGAACAGGCGTTGGGCCAGCGCCAGCACGCAGCCATGCCCCATGGACGGCAGCTGCGCGCTGTCCCCGAGCAGGAGCAGGCCCGCCACCGAGGGGGCAAGCCTGGCCAGCACGTCCAAGAGGCGGAGCAGGCCCGCCGGACTGAACAATGACAGCTCGTCGACGGTCCAGAGGGTAGGCGTCGGCCAGGCGGGCCTCGGCGGCAGCGCCGCGTACGCCTCTAGCAGGGCGGACGTGTAGAAGCAGGCCGTGACGTACGAGCCCCGCGGCGGGGGGCCGCGGCACTGGCGGCAGGCAGGATCCCCAGCAGGGCTGGGCTCGGCGGGCGGCCGCCCGGGGGCCCCGGCCCAGGCCCGCCGCGCGGCGGTGACGGCCTGGCACGTCACGGCCACAAACACGAGCGGCACGTCCAGGCAGCGGAGCCAGCCCGCCAGCGAGGTCTTGCCCGTGCCGGCGGCCCCGACGAGGACGCCGAGGCGCGAGCGCAGGCACACCTCGGCGGCGCGGCGCTGTTCCTCGCTGGGCACAAAGGCGTCAGCCCCCGGCCCGCGGGCCCGGAGCCTGGCCAGCAGGTGGCAGCAGCCCGACGTGGCCAGGTCCCGCAGGCGGCCCGCGAGGGCCTGCTCCTGGCGCCACAGGTCCTGGGGCACCCAGAGGCAGGGGCGGGGGTGCAGCCACGCGGGCTCCGTGGGCGCCGAGCCACCCGCACAGCGGCGGCGGCGCTTGGGCGGGGGTGGGCCGGCGCCGGCGCAGCGGGCGCAGCCGGCGGAACCCCCCGCGCCGAGCCCCCAGAGGTCACTGAGCACGGGGCCCAGCACGGCCGGCGTGACGTGCGACTTGAGCGCGTACGCGTGCTCGCCGGCGGGCTCGCACCAGTCCTCACACCACAACGAACCGTCCGGCAGTGACAACTGCCGCAGCAGGTCGGAGAAGCAAGGGAAAAGGTGGCGGCCGTGTTCCGAGCGGCGGTCGAGGTTCGGCAGCAGCTCGCACACCAGAGCCTGGGCAGAGGGTTGGCAGGCCGTGAGTTGGAAGCACGAGCTCTTGCGCACGGTGAGGGTCAGGCGCAGCCAGTAGTGGACGAGCACGAGGCGCCGGCCCGCGGGCCCGAGCCCCGCCGCAAGGCGTGCCCGGAGCAGCCGGCCCAGGCGCTGGAAGTGGGCCGGGGTCAGCGCCGGGCCGTCTAGCGCGCCCGGCAGCAGCAGGTCGCCGTCGAAGAAGCAGCGCGGGTCGGCGCCGCCCGGGGGCGAGTCCAGCAACGAAGCGAGCCACCGGCGCCTGGCCCGCCGCCGGCTGCGCCACAGCAACTCGGCGCGGGGCCCGAACAGGAACAGGAGCGGGGCCCAGCGGCCGTCCTCCAGCAGGACACGCAGCGCCCACCAGCCCGGCCAGGGTTCCAGCGCCCGCGCAAGCGCCGGCGCCGCCTTGGGCGCGGAGGCGGCGTGGGTCAGGCGGCGCAGCGCGCGCGCCCGCTTGCGGGCGGTGCGCGGCACTACGGAGGGCGGCAGCTTCTGCCACAGCTTGGCCTCATCGACCAGGGGCAGCACCTCGCCCCGGTCGTAATCGTACAGCCAGACGCCGGTGGAGCGCCCCCGGACGAAGCCGGCGGGGTGCAGCGAAAAGCTCACCAGGCCCTGGTGCACCGGGTCCGCCACGTCGCTGAGCCAGGCCCGCCGGTCTTGGCCGGGCCCGGTGAGCGACAGCACGACTCGCCCCTCCGCCGCCCGGCGGCCCCGTCGCTGCACCAGCCAGAGCAGGCGGCCGGGGGCGGGCTGGCGCGGGGCCGGGACCCACCACACACACCCGCTTCCGCTTCCGCCGGGGCGCCGGGCGGGGCCGGGCCGCCCGGCGGGGGAGGCTGGCTCTCGGCCGCTGCCTGCAGCCGAGACATGTCTGATTCTCTCTCGTCGCGGGCGGCCGGCACCCCCACGCGTGGTGGCAGGAGAGGGGGAGGCTGGGGGGGGACACCCCCCTCCCCCCCCCCCCCCCCCCCGCGGCACACGCGCTCTGCAGGGCCCGCTGGCGCGGGGAGGACGGCCTGCCCCTGGCACCCCACCCGGTACGGGGCGGCGTGCAAGCGGCGCGCGGCTCTCCCCCCGGCCACGGCGCGCACCCCGGGGGGAACGCCGGCCCTCTCGCCCTCCCCACGGTGCGCGGCGCCCTCTCCCCCTCCGTTGTGCTGGCTGGGTCACGCGGAGCCCTCGTCCCCCCGCCCCTTTCAGGCAAACGCGCGATGCTGAAGGCCGGAACCGGGCCGAACCCGGGGCCTGGCCGCGCCTGCGAGCTGTGGCTGTGGGCCTGGCAAGTGCTCTTGGGCGGCCCTGACCTCGAACGGGGCGGGCCGGCTCTGTCGTACACGGTGCACCTCCGCCTGCCTACGCGGGCGCGGTACCTGCCGTGCGCGGCGTCAGGCTGCGGGCGTCCGGCGCGTTTCGCCTGCGCGCGCTGCCTGCTGCAGGCTTACTGCAGCGAGGCACATTTTCTCCGGTGCGCGGCCAGCCACCGGACGGCGGGTTGCCAGCCCCGGGCGCTGGCCCTGCAAAGAGCAGAGTGCGTCGGCCAGCACGGGGGCTGCGCTGCGGCCCCCGCCGCTTGGGTGCGGCTGCGCTGTGGCTACCCGCGCTGTCAGCGCGCGGCGCCCCGTGCGCTGTACGAGTGCGGCTCGTGCGGTTGCCAGCTGTAATGTGGTTACTTGCACCAGGCCCTGCACTGGCACGAGCACCGCCGGCGGTGCTGGGCCCTCCTCACCGGCGCCTGCCCGGGCCACGAGCGCTGGGCTGAGGCGCCGGCCTCCCTCTGCTCAGAGCACGACACGCTGTCGCCACCGGCTCTAGCGCCCCCGGCCCCCGCGCCCGTCCTCCCCTACACGCGCCAGCTGTCCCTGCCTTCTCTCCGGCTCCTGGCCGCCCTGCCTTCTCTCCGGCGCCCGGTCACCAGGGGAGTGTCGGCGCCGCCGGAGACGAGCGCCGGGCCCGCTGCCAGGCCTAGGCCGGCCGGGACTGGCTCGGGCTGACCCTGGGCCCGGCCGGGAACCTACGCCCCCCGGCTGGCGTCCACCAACTCCGGGCCCGAGCTCGCGCCCACGCCAGGGGGCCAGCGCCTCCGTCCCTGACCTCCTCCGCCTCCTCCGTCCCTGACCTCCTCCCGCCGGCCTCGCTGACCAAATACTAGAGCCTTCGTCGTCAGTCTGATGAGTAGGTTTTTCTTTAATGAAGAAGGCCGCGTGGGCACGACACTGCTAGTGTACCCCCGGCCCACTAACGGCCGCACTGCGTAAAATACAAGAGTACCGGCTGGTAGGGCTGCAACCCGTCGGGCTCGTCGGCATCCCCGCAGCCGGCCAGTCCCCTGGCCGCGTGGAACATGGCGGCCACATACCGTACGTGAGGGTCCGAGCGCCCCGCCCCGGCCCGTTCCCTGGCTAGCCACTGCAACGTAGCTGGGGGATGGAAGTAGAGAGCGCTGGTCGAGAGGAAAACGCCGTTGCGTTGTCGCTTCCTGCACTCGGCCCGGAGCTCCGTGCTACTCGGCACGTACGCTAGCAGCACGCACAGCTCCTGCCTGCAGTTGTCGCACGAGTACAGCAGCACGTTGTCCTCCCCTCCGGGCCGCTCTTCCGCATACTGGACCAGGTGCCGGAGGTTGGTCAGCGCACGCAGGGTCTGCGCAAAGTCGTAGTACACATCCCGGCGGGGGTGGAAGAGCACTTCCCCCCCGCGCGTCGTACCAGAGCCACCAGTTATTGTGACAGGATACGACCCGCTGCAGGCTGGTCTGCCGGCGCATGGCCCAGCGGTTCTGCCCCCCCGTGCCACCGGCGGGCTTGCCCACCAGGGGGTCTAGCGGCGCGAGCCCGTGCTCGGCCCACACCCTAGCCTGCTCCCGGAGGCCGAAGGTGCCCAGGTTGTTGTACACTCCGCACAGCCGGCACCGGCAGTTGGAGGCCAGGGGTTCCGACGCTATGGTCAACAGGCGCCTCGCCCCCGGCTCCGGCTCCGGTGCCTCGGGCGCCGCCCACGCCCCGCCTTCCTCCCCGGCCTGCCACCACCGCTCGTGGCACCCTAGCGCCTCGCAGAGTGGTTCCAGGCGGGCTCGCCACGCGGGGCGCCGGCACAGCTCCTCCAGGCGCGCTTCCGGCCAGAGCGTAGCGGGCGTCTGGACCCCGAGGTCTAGCCGGGCCATGACGCGTACCCCGAGCCGGAGCAGCGCCGCTCTTTCCTCGTCCCGGTCGGCCGCCCAGTACCACACGAGCCGTCGCTCCGAGAAGCGGTGCGCGATGGTGCAGCCCCAGCAGTGGCAGCGCCACTGCCGCGGATCGCACTGGTGCAGCCCCCGCAGGCGGCAGGACCAGCACGCGCAGTCCTCCCGCGTGTCGGCCTCGCAGACGCCACGCAAACTCACGGTCGCTCCCCACGTCCCGGCCGCGAACACGTACCGGTGCGCCAGCGAGGACAAGAGCAGCCGGCGGATCTGGGGGGGGGCACGGCGAGGTGGGGTACGCCGACCGAGCAGGGTGGGTCGCACGCGGCAGGGAGGCCGTAGCGGCCGTGGACATACCCCGGGGCCTGCTTGGCCTGGTGCAGGCGCTCACGAGCCACGTCCAGCGCTTGGACCAGCGGGGGGCAGTGGGTGCCCAGCAGGCCCACGGGAGCCTGGTCCGGGGGCGGACCCGCCCGCGCGTCGTCCGGGGGCGGGGGTGGTGGTGGTAGGGGCTGCATCTAGGCTGTCTGTCGAATTCCGCCGCGGTTGGGTTTTGTGAGCGTGCCACTCTGTCTTTCTGGGCGGGGCCGGGCGCGTGCTCTTCCCCCCCCCCCCCGCGCGCACGGACGCGTGGTAGGACCGGGCGCGCGCAGGGGGGAGCGCGGGCCGCGCCGGCGGCGGGGGGGGCCCCTCTTCCACCACCCCCCCCCCCCCGGCGCGTGTGCCTAGGGGGGGGGGCAGCGCAGCGCACGCGGCCGGTGCCCGCGGCCAGTCCCGGGGCCCGGCGAGACCGGAGCGGGTACGCTTGTCAGTGACCAGTGGTTTTTATTGTCCACGGGGGGGGGCCGGCGTCCCCCCCCCCCCCCCCACTACCCCCGCGGCAGCACTGTGGTCAGGCCTCGACCGGGCGGTCGGTGGGGCCTTCCACCGAACGCGCCCGCTTCCTTTCCGGCCCCCGGGCCGAGCCGCGCTGTGCCGGCACCCGGAACCTGGCCTGCACCAACGGCCCCAAAAACTCGAGGCACATGCGCAGCCACCCGCCGCAACACCTGCTAGCAATCTCCTGGATCGCGCCATAGCAATCCAGGCGCTGTTGGTGCAGCAGCTGCAAACAGCGCTTGGCCGCAAACAGAAAAATGTCCACCACGGGGTGCCCGTCCGCCAGCGCCGCTTCCGGTCTGCCGCCCGCGGTGAGCGGGCGCCAGAAGGCTTCCGTGCGCGGCTCGGGCAGTCCGTTGCTGCGCAGGCAGTTCCGCTGCCACGCGATCGTGAGCGGCCGGCCCGGCGTCTCTGCGCGTTGCAGGTGCTTGGCCAGCAAACACAGGTACGCGTCCCAGTCCTCCACCAGGGCGTCCACCGCGTACAGAGTCCAATAGCGCCAACCACCGCGGGGCAGGATGACACACTGCAGTAGGTCCCAGGCCGCATGGAAACGCGCGGCGGCCTTCGCGCCCTGCCAGCCCGGCAGGTGCCACAGCGCCAGGGGGGCGTCGCCGCGGCAGGCGCTGAGAAAGTACAAGAGAGCCGCGTCCGACGCCGCCTTGCCCGGGTCACGGAGGAAATACATGGTCGCCTCATCGAGGTCCGTCAGCGCCAGCCGCTGTGGCCCCCCCTCCTCCCCACCGAGCTTCAGCAGCACGTTGGCGGGTTTGGCATCAAAGGGGAAACACCCCACTTGCACGACCACCTGCTTGAGCAGCCGGGCGACGGGCTCCACCAAGTCAGTGGCCAGGCGGGGCACCGAGCCGGGCAGCGGGTACTTGCTGAGGTCCAGGTCAAAGGCCTCCAGGTGCACCAGGACCAGGCAGTGGGTCACGGCGCGCTGCTCGCTGTCCGCGCGCTGGCTCTCGCGGCAATCACAACCGCGCAGGCCCAGCAGGCGCTCGAGGGCCGCGACCAGGGCTCCCGTCCGCGGCACGCGCCGGCGCAGCCACTTGTGGGCGGTGGGGCTGTGCAGTACCTGGATTTCATACACGGCCGGCCCCACCCCGAGCCGTTGTAGCCGCGCGTAGCCCCCTTCCTCTTCCCGGGAACAATCCTTCACTAGCTTCAGGGCGCGCTTCCCCCACTTGAACACCGAGCCGTACGTGCCTTGGCCTAGCAAGCGCAGGTCGGCCAAGAGGTCCAGCGTGGCCTGGGTACCGACCGGCCCCGTGTAGGCCAGCGGGATCTTGGGCTGGCCCGACAGCATCAGCAGGTAAAGTGACACGGCGAGGCACTCGCTTCTGCCGGTTGCACTCGGGCCCACGGTTTGGGGGCGGCTTTAGGTCCCCCCGCGCGACGACCGCCTCCTCCACCCGAGGGGCGCGTGCGGGGGGCGGGGAGGGCACGGGGGAGGGGTGACGCAGTGGGGTGGGGAGGGGGGGGCACCCCCGGGGGGGCACGGCCGAGGTGCGGAGAGGGGGGGGGGTCGCCAGGTGGCGGGCGCTGACCAGGCGGAGGAGGTTCGATCTCCTCCCGCCACGTGGGGACTGCTGCCGCTAGCCTGCTTGCACCTAGCGGGAGACCGTCGCCCCCGCGCCAGTGGCCGCGCCAGCGCCCGCGCCGGCGGCCCTGCTCCCCCCCCTGGCTCGCGCTAGTGCGGAGGCGGGTGTGGGGGGGGGGGGGGGAGGGGCCTCCCGCGTGCCAGGACGACGCCGGCTGCGCGCGGGGGGGGGGGGGGGGGGTGGCAAAGAGGGAGTGGGTAGATGGTCAGCCGCGCCACGCGCCCGCGGGTCCCCACCTTCCCTCTCCCTGGTTTTTCTCTCTCGCTGGCTGTCCCCCCCCCCCCCCCCCCCCGGCCCGCCCTTCCTCCCTGCTGCTTGGAGGGAGTGTACTCTGCGCCAACCTTCTGTTAAAGAAAGGATGGAAAGCACAAAACCAGCCAAGCGCCTGCGTACCAGCGGTCAAGCAGAAAGGCGCCGCGCCGAAGAAGAAGGCAACGTGACCTTTTGGTTTTGGGAAAAAAGGACGAGAGAGCAGCTCTTGGTCTTGCCCTCGGCGCTGGCTAGCCAATCTACCCCCCCACTGCCTCCTGCGCCCTCCAGATGGGGCAGTGCCTGGCAAAGAAGTCAGGCTTGACGACATTCCGCCTGGCTATCTGGACCTGGTTCGGAGAGAGGCTGCTGCTTATTCCTCCAACACGTTACAAGCCCTGCTTACAGAAAAGGGAATGCTTGGTACGGAAAGGATGTTCCTTGCTGTTGTATAAGTCCCTGTTGTACTTCTGTCTGTGACCGGAGGTGGACGAGATCCCGAGGTCTTATTGGTGCTGGCCATACTTTATCTTGGTTCCCTGGAGCACCTCCCGGCCAGGTATATCCTGTACTAAGAATGACCCCATCAAGCCCAGTTGTTCGTACAGCCGCACCGTATGCTCGTAGACCGGTACTTCGAGGCCCAGCAGGCACAACGCTTCGTAGGCTCCCTGGTCCCAGTGCTGGGATGGTCCAGCCGGCAGCAAGGACACCTCCGGCGGTCCGGACAGCCCCCGTGCCTGTTTTACCTTGCTCACAACTATGCGCAGCGATGCAGTTTCGCTATCTAGCAGCAATCCTCGCTTCTCGTCATCGAGAAGATAAGCGTTGGCGAGGTTTTGCATAGCAACCAGGCGTTCGCACCTGGTACGCCGCCTAAAATCTGCCCCCTGAATTTTGCCCATCGTGACGTTGTTGAGTCGTGCTCGTTGCTGAGTGCCCTACTTGTCCACTTTGCCAGGTCAGTTGCTGTGCACCCTTTATTCCATAACCACGTACCTCAGGGTTGAATGTAACGTTGCGTTTGTCCACCACAGTTGGTCTCCTGTGATTGATAATATTAATATTATGCAACAGGATTTTGTATGTACGTCTATAAAGGTTTGGTCCCAAGTAGGTAGGTGGTATTGCTCTAGGCTGCCCCTTTGTCGTAGTTGGCATCATTACATAGCATAGACAGCCGACAGGTTGCAAAAATGAAGGGTCTATCTTTGTTTTCGTAATTATTTCCCACGGTGTTGCCCCCCTTGTACGGTCCTTCTGCCAACGGTACCAGCATCCTACTTGCGTTGGCTGCTCGGTTGGCGTCCTCCCAGTATATGCTGGGCAGTCCAGAGTCGAGAAGTGTAGCCATACACATTCCGTCGTTGCTTCTGTGGATTCGTTCTGCAAATGGGTTCATTCTCGATTCGTTTCTGGTAGTTTGTTTGAATATCGTCCCGTTGTCCTCACACATCTGTAGTACTGCTGTCGTAGCTAGTTCTCCATCGCATCTGAATACTTTGCATTTGTTTCCTGTCTGTGTTTCGAAGAACCGGAACCCAATGATGATGTGTCGTAGATAGAAACGAGCAGCTCGGGATGGTGTGTAGAAATCTCTTGCGAATTTCGAAGCTGAGCATGATAGCGTAGCTGAGTACATGTTGCCATATACAGATGCCAGAGGGTAAGGTCCCTTGAAGTCGAAGTTGAGTGCTTCTCCCTTCTTTGTAGTAAGGTTTCTTTGTTGCCTTCCCTTCGCGGCACCCGGGGCAAGCTTTGACCTTCTCCTTGGCACCCTTTTCCATTCCTTACCGTCTGAACTGGCTACGCGTTGCATAGCTTGGTAGTTTGCATGACATAACGATCGGTGTAGCATCATAGCCTTCCATGGCGGTTGTGAATGGTTTGGGTTATATGAGAAGTAGGTAATCGCCGTCTCATGGGAAGCATATCGTTGGTTCGGGTTGAGGGGTTGGTCGTCAGGTGTGTCCATTCGGTACAGTCTTGATTTAGTGAGTCGTCCTCTCGCGTCAATCTCCCCCTCTTTCACGTGTATGGGCTGTCGTAGTATGAATGCTTGCCCATTTTGGAACAAGATCGCCTTATGCAGTTCTGTATCGAAGTGAGACACCGGTAGTAGGGAGAAGTCCAGAGACTCGTCAATCAGAGCGTTGTTGATAGCGGGGTGAGTACGTTCGTCCGGTGCCGCCGACCCACAGTGGTTGCACAGTGGCTTGTTGTGTAATTCTTCGCGGTTGGCCGGATATATTTTTCAGTGAAGTGACGCGTGCTTCCTTCCTGTCAGTGATTGTTGCGGTTGTGCTGCCAAATACGTAACGATTCGCCCCACTGTCAAGCAAGTCCGGTGCCGGTGGACGTCGTTGAGCGACAGTGGATAGTGCATGATCGCCCGATGGCGTGCTGTTGTCTTCGTCGTCCGTGTCCACTACGATGTGTATAGTGTCAGCCTTGTTGCGCTTCTCGCTCCCCTTTGTCCCAGTGTATGTCCCGGGTGTTGTCGTGGATCTTGAAACGAAAGTGGCCAACGCGGGCTCCCCTCGTTCCTGTGGGTAATAGTCCCCTTGCTTGACGATGTCGTGGTAGTAATACTTCTGATGTGTATCGTCCGTAGTCTCGTTGTTCACGTCCCCGTCCACGTTGATGTTTGCTTCTGCGTCGTCGTCGTCGTCGTCGAGTAGCGATGCTGTCCTAGTCAGGTTGAGTATGCCCGGTGGTAGTTGTTGAAGTTGATCCCAGTTCAGTAGGATAGCTCCCTTTCCGAGCTCGTATCGCTCCAGTCGCCGGTATCCAAGGTCGGTCACAGCTTTGTCTGCAAGGTCCATACCCAGCGTGTCAAAGGATTGTGCCCGTTGATTGTATCTGGCGAGCGCTGTTTTGTTCTCTGGTTTCCTGGCATGTTTGCAGTAGTCCTTGTGGCTCTTCCAGTCGTTGCTTTGGCATGTTGAGTTGCAGTACGAAGCGGTATAGCATCTGGTGCAGCGTCGAATCAGGTCCAGTGGTCGATTGCAAAACTCGCAGTCAGGTCACCAGTCCTTTCTCCTTCTTGCGGATAGGTATGCACTTGATGCAGCCTTTCTTGAAGCTCTTCTTCCAGTCTTTCTCCCCGATGGTGAAAGTGTAGGTCCTCTGTAGCAGGTCAACTTCTTCGATTGTAGGGCATCTGAAACACTCATGAACGTCGATGATGCTGTAGGACTTTGCAGCCGTCTCCAGTGTCGGTGTCGGCGGGGTAGCTTCGGCCTTGCTTTCGGTGACGGGCTGGCTTGCCCTGGGTGTGGGTGTCGCTGCTGCCATGTCAGGTCCAGTCGTCGATCCACTCGTCGGTGAGGATGTATAATCCGTAGTCTCCGCAGGTGCTGTCTCCGGTTGTGGTGGGCTATTGCGGTCACCTGATCGCCAGAAAACGTTTTTAACTTGGTAACTCGTGTCCTCATTGTCCGCAATTGATCCGCCGTCGATCGCAGGTGTCGGTATCGAGTATCGTTGTGGCGCGACTAGGGGCGTAGAGTCGTCACAGATTTGTGTCGTAGACGTCCGGATCCAGCTGCCACAGCTGCGTCGTACACCTCGTTGGCCGTTGCATAATCCCATGATGAGGATGTGTTTGTCGGTAACGTAGTTGTCGATGTGGTTGCAGTCGACACCGTCGTCCTCGTTCTTGTAGGTGATGCCGAAGACGATGATGCGGCTTCTCCGCGTCGACGTCCTCGTCTGACCTAGCTGATGCGTGGTGGCGATGTCGTAGCACTGCTGCTGTGCGATGGTGTGGTCCTGCCGTCGTCTCGGCGAAGTCGGTTTTCCCTCCTAGTGGTAGACTAGGGTGGTGTTGGATGATGTGGTGTTCCGGACGGCCTGCTGCCATCCTCGTAGAGATGAACCATGTGGCATGGGGTACGCGTAGCTAGCTTCCTTCGGCCTCCATGGTGGTGGCAAATGAACGGGCGGTGGTGGGAAACCGCAGATCGTCAGGTTGTCGCTGTTAACGCTCTGGAGATTGTGCCAGTGGGACAATGCTCGCTGGTAATCATTTTCATCTATCTGTTGTGACCGGCTCAATGATTCCCACTGTATGTTTGGTCGTTTGTCTGGGTGATGCAGGTTTGGGTGCATCGGCACAGGGTCGGTCCCATGCATGTCGTACATGGCTGGTGCACGGCCGTCTGCCTTGAGCCATGGGTGAGGGAAGCGGTTCCATACGTTGGCTGCACATCGCAGGTAGAGGTTTCTCAAGTAGGGGATGTCGTTGGTGGGTGGATTGATCATGATCGGTACGCTCCTCTCCCCCTCGATGTTGCGTTGGATTGTTTCCTCTCCCCTGCGCTTGTCTTCAAGTAGTTGCATGAACTCCCTGACGTCCGGTGTTTGCCATACCCACTCCTCCGGGTTCGTTTGGTTCGGTGGGCCCGCTGGGTTCGGTGGGTCCGCTGGGTTTGGGGGTTCGATGGTTGGTTGGGCGGGTATCTCAAGTGAGGTCCAGCGACGATGCGAGTACCCGTCAACGATCCATAAGCCCTTTCTGGCTCGTGGGTCGTGTGCAATGTCTGCAGTTATTGCCCTTGCGTCCAGTAGGCTGGCGAAGCGTTGGTCCAGTGTCCGTTCAGTGTTGATGTCCACTCGAGTCTGTGCCTCTGGTCCGGTTGATGGCGGTGAGTATGGGTCTCTCACTTCCTCTGCCTGTGCTGCCTCGATTTCATCTGAAGTGATCCGCTGTCTGTTCTTGTTGTCATCCAGGTTGAAGCTGAACATGCCACCCCCGCTGTCCGCCGTAGGTTGCAACGGTGCGTCGGGAAACGATGCAGTCGATGGGGTCGCCTGTTCTTCATCGCTCTCATCCTTCTCCGAGTCGGCATCGAACATGTATACGCCAGCAGAGTTGTCGTCGTCCCACTGGTCGGTAGGTGCCTCCTTCTCGCCTTCACTTCCCTGATGCTGCCCGTCCACTGTTAAGTTTGCGTTGCTGCTCCGTCGGGTACCAGATTTCGGTGGAGGTGTGGCACGCGTCGTTGACTTGGTCGACCTTTGGGATCGTCGAGGTAACGGGAACTCTGCCCCCGAATGAGTCGGCTTACCTTCACAACCTTTGCGTGTGCAGGTGGCTCGGCAGTGTCCAGCGACGTGGTTGGTGCGGGAGCAGTTGTGACATTTCTTTGTTGCTCCGCCGTTAGCGGTCCCGCGATTAGCTCCCCCTCGACGTCGGTTGCCTCCATTCTTCTGCTTGCTTGCATAGTTGGCGATGACAGGGGTCTGGTATTCGTTGTTGGGTCCGAAGCCTTGCGCATGATGCTGTTGTAGTATCAGTCGGGAAAACTCGTCAAAGGTAGGTTTTTCGTGATCCGACTTCGATCAGTACAGTGTAGTGCCTACTGTCTTCAGGTAGTCGTGGTGTGACGCATGGAGTTTGTGCAGGGTGAAGATTGTCTTCATCATATCGGGTAAGATAATGTTCCTTGCCGCGAGCTGTTCGAACCGTACGTGTGTCCTGTCGATGAAAGTAGGTAAATCGTCGCTGGAGATGATCGTTTTCTGAAACAGGTCGAATAGCAACTTGGCAGTAGCAATCTGTCCCTTGTTCCCGTAGCGGTCACTCAGCGCTGCCCACTTGTCTGCAGGATCGTTGCCGGCCCGGGCGTGTGGTATCGCTGCAGTCAAGAATGCTCTGATCTATATGTTGGCTTGCAATCTCGTTGCAGGCGGGAGCAGGATGTCAATCCAGGATGCCACGAGGGGTATCAGGGTTGTCGACCTTGACGTGGACGAGTGTGCTGGTTGCAGCCCGCCGCTTTTGGACTCGTCTGGGTCGTCATCGTCCCCGCTGTCGCCAGCTGTGAGTTGTGGTGGTGCCTTCCCGGAGGCAATAGCCTTTTGACTTGACTTTCCGGAAGCAGTGGCCTTTTGACTTGGGGCGGTTTGAGTCGTCGTAGTTGACATGGTAGTAGTCGTAGACGTGGCTGTCGCCGCCATTGCCTTCTTGATCTCGTCGGCGTACATCGCCCGAATCTCTTGCGTAGAGACCGGTGAAGCAGGGTCGTTGAGTATCAGTAGGTGTTTAGGGTTTACGCTCGCCAGGAAGAGTAGGAAATCCTCCTTCCATGCGTCAAATTGGTGAATGTCAGGTTTCCTCGGAAGTAGTGTGACCTTTAGTGGTACTTCACATTTTGCTGGCTCATGACCTATAACTTGACAATGTTGATTATTCCGGTGATTGAGTAAATTACTCTAGTTCTGGGTTTACACAGTGGTTCAATGAAGTACTTCGTAGATCGTCTTTACTGAGGAACTGAACTGGTAACAAAGCGCGCAGTGCAAACGGCACGAGCACTGGTTTCTGAATCTAGTTCCATTAATAATAACCGGATCTTACTGATTAGTGTCCTGATGCTCAATAGTAAATGAGGTAGGACCGGACATCCATACACAATTGAATATATAGCCGATAGATATGTAATATATATGACCGGTAACACGCAAAAGGAAAGCAGGTAGTGTTTAGTACAGTGTCGACGACGAAGGATTCTGAACTAAAATCTACTGTTGCAAGCAAGCTGGGCATATGTGTTATGAATGTACGTCGAGATGTGTACGAACAGATTGCAGAGAGGGAAAACGAGGTGTCAGACACACGGGTAGTGATTGCTCTTTCACTAAAGCATATCAGCAAGACAGGAAAGACAACTAAGCCTAAGTCAACAGACAGATCACGTAAACCCACTCGCAAAGATAGCTCTTCTGACAAGTCTAGCTCTAAACACAAGCTAAGGAAAGGCAGCACAATGAACAAGAGAAAAGGGCCTAGGAAAGATAAGTTCATTTGTGTAGGTGAGGAGCAGGAAGAGGAAGAGAACGAATCATCACAAGACGAGAAAGAGTCAGTAGCCCCACTAGAGGATGAGGAAGTAGAGTCACCAGATTCTGAACAGTCAGATCAGGGTGGTCAGAAAGATGACGACAATGACGAGACTGAGGACTCACCACAACTCATACAGTGGATACACATGAATGTGGAAGTGAAGAAGAGGGAGAGTAAGAGCAGGCCCCAGACCAATCCTATCCCTAGTCCCATCCCACCTACTCATAAGCAAGTTAAACCCCTAGCTAGACCCCCACAGGAGTTTAGAGGGATTGATCCCAGCATCTTTCACGTCCCATACTTCTCTAGCGATTTTTTGCTGAAATACGCATTATTAGAAGCACAGAGTAGACATTTAGGGCGCGATCTCTCGTTAGTTTTGACAGAACTTGTTGGTGTTGTCCCCATTGATACTGTCCCCTTAGAGCCAGCTAATCTTAATTATGCTAAGGTTTGGAGATAAAGAAAGATTGAGACACCAGAGGAGTTTTTGATCCCTGATAACAAGAGATGCGAGGGCATAGTCAGAGAGACAGGCAAGCGATGTAAGTGGACCTTAGGCCTTTGTAGAAAAGGAGGACCGGGAGCAAGCGCAGCCTGGAGGCTGATTAGGTTCAAAAACTGTGTGTTTCACCAGCCGAAACTCAGACCAGATTCTGACACAAGCCCTGAAATGACAGAAGAAGCGAAAGCCCTCATGATAGCCGCTCTAGCTGAGATTAGAGACCCCGTTCTATACGATCGTGTTTACAAAGGGATACCAAGAGATCAGGATGGATGTCCTTTGCCCCCAACACACCTAGCAGCGATCTCTAGCGATATTCCAGCAGATGAACTCAAGATAGGAGCTATGGCCTTATGCGTGAACAGTGATAGGCCTAGATCACCTCGTGTAGTCAGAATGGATAGTGCTCAGCCAGTTAGCCCAGCACCAGCAGAAGCTAGTCAGAGTGAGAGCTTAGAAGAGGGAGTAAATGACACAGCAAGAACCGACCGATCAGAGAGAGAGAAGATGAGGATGAGGATTCCTTTGAACATACCCCGGGAGGTTGGACAAACCCAGACAGCACTCAGTATGGTCAATTCCCACATAAGTGGATGTCCCCTTCATATTATCTCACTAAGTCGGAACTCAGAGAGATAGGATACGAAAGAAGAATAGCTAGGGAAACCCCAGATACCTCAGGTAGTAAAGACAGGGTAGATTCAGATGACAGCGGGGGAGAAGCTGTTATCAGACGAAGGGGAAAGAGTAGCTATAGGTCCTACCTTGATGTTAAAGCATTGCCATCATTACCGAGTCCCAGCACAGATGGCAAGTAGTAGCTCTAGTAGCACAACAGGGCCTCTAGCTGCTAGTCAAGCTAGTAGTAACAGTAGTACAGATCAGTCTACCTCTGCTAAACGCCTTATAAGTAGTGCAAAGAGTAGTACAGAGCCAGCCAGTGCTAGTACACAGGACAGCAGTAGTGTTCTACGGCTAACACCGGGGCAGCATCGCCGCCGCACAATCAACCGGGTAGAATAGAGAGCTACTTCACTGAACTGTTTGATGCCATTCACCGGGGGAGTTTCGCAGTCGACTTCAGATCGGCGGGAGCATACAACCGGAATGAAACAATAAACGTCTTTTATTCAGGTTTACAGTCATAGAACAGTATGTAGTAAACATGTGTATAAGAAGTGAGGATGTAGACGCTACCCAATTTGCCATAAGTTTTCCTTATATCATTATAATAATTCGCACCCTTACATTGAAGAAATCTTAGGTACTGTCCCCAGACCAAGCCCGATTGAAGAGCCGGGAGCTGAAGAAGAAGATGAGGAAAGAAATGAAGGTGGTAGTATCATGCACAATGCCCATGCTATGGTCAATCTGTCTAGAGATAGCATAGTTGACGATAGTGCTTGTAGCACAAACATATCACCCAACAAAGAACTGTTCACTAATCTAGTGAAAGGACAGGCCAAGTTCAGAACAGCTAACAGCATCATAACTAGATCCCTGAAAGGTCAGATGTCATTGCAGTTAGCGGGAGTCGGAGAAGAGATAGACGTAGTTGCTAGCAATGCGGTGCACAACCCAGATCTGCCATACACCCTGATATCTACCGCCACTTGGGATAATTCAGGAAATGCTGTATTGCATCAGAATGGACAGATCATTTTGCTAGACAAAACCATACCATGACAGATCATATTTGAAGGATCGAAAGAAGAAGCACATAAACCACAGTGCCACACAACAATTCACTGCACCAAATGCTATCACAAGTTATCCATTTTGTGGAAATGTATCAGCATGCGTTTGTGGATGGGGATGTGACCATGGTCGTAACTATGTGCCATACACGTACGAATGTGACACTGAACTTGGAGAGAAAGCAAACGACAACACATACCATTTCTCATACCTCTTACCTGTTGTCAGTCCAGATGCGAGCAAGAACATCCACTTTGTTATACTTCACCGCATGGCATTACATAGAGGCGGTGCTTCGATGGATAGGCTAGCAAAGGCGCAGGGATGGACGACAATAGGAAAGGATTGGAGAGAAGCCGTGAGAAAGTGTGAGTGCTGTAGTCTAGCTAAGATGCGAGAAGTAGATCACAGTTCAAAGAACAGACATGACAGGGATTGGGCCCCAGGAGAATGCTTAGTCATGGATACTCAGTTTTACTTAGTATTGTCTCATGATGGTAGGAATACAAGTACATCTAAGATATTTTTAAAGTTTTGAAACTTTTGAAAAAGTTTCACAAAACCTATTGCTGAAAGATTTTTTAAATCTTTCAATATATAACTTTATGCACGACTTATTATTTACTCTTTTATATATTGTGATAAACTACCTTTCGATTTTAGGCGCATATAGCAATGGACCATAAGCATACGACCGCTAACTCACAACTGGAAGAAACTCCAGGCAAAAATGAAGAAGAACTTGAGATACAGAAAATTGAAGAGGCTTCTGAAATACATCATCAATCTAAGAACCCTACAAAATGGAATACTATACTAGCCCCTGAGCCTGAACCATTAAGCCAAGTGTTTATTGACCTTATGGATATGTCTAAAATAGCTTCTAAGAAAGGAAACAAAAACTACAATTTTGGTTTAGTAATGATTGATGTTTATTCTCGTCGTGGTTGGATTGAACCGATCAAAAATAAAACAACCAGTGAAGTATTAGAAGGATTTTAAAAAAATGCCAAAACCTAAAAGGATTACGTCCGACAACGGCAGTGACTATAAAAGACAAGTCGCTGAATACTTTAAAGACAACGGAATTCAACACACAACGAACGAAGTTGGCGACCACCGAACTATGGGAATAGTAGATAGATTTATTAGAACAATAAGGAACGATTTAAATTTTATGTGGGAAGTTAATGATAATTTCATTTGGGTTCCTTACATTCATGAAATTGTCGAAAATTATAATAATAAATATCATAATACAATTAAGGCTACACCTATGGAAGTCTATGAGAGTAAAAAGAAAAATGATCAGGAAATATATAGAGCTGGTCTTATTAATAAATTTCCTAAGGGTTCAACCGTAAGAAAAGAACTAGAACGAACCGTTTTTAGTAAAGGTGATGTTCAGTTTTCAAAAAAAGTATATACAGTTAAAGGCCGTAAAGGCTTTAAGTTGATACTTGGTGAAAACGAACTAGTCAGTCCTCAACAACTATTAAAGTCCAAAATGAAAGAACAACCTGACGAAGTTAAACCTCAAATAGCTGATAAAGTCAAGGAAGTAACTAAGGAAAAAAAGACAAGTCACTTATTAAAGTCATTAGATAAGAACATCCGTAGTAGTGCTCGTATTAAGAAGAAAAAAGAGATAATGGATTTATAAGTTAGTAATTTAATGCCGGAAGCTAAGTCAATTCAATAGAAGTAAAATTGCAGTAATAAAAAGAGACGATACCATATTTACCCGGTCACTCACTGACCTAATACCTTTACATTCCGGTTTGCTGAGAGACTCCGTTAGAAGCCACGACGTTATTCCCATAGAATTATTAATTCAGTTTTAGTCAAGTAGTAGTAATAATAATTTTATCCTAAGTTAGACGGATGCAATCAATTGCCTTTTTGTCACTATTACTTAATTTCGGTCCTGAACTTTAGTATTTCCATACTATTACCTTTATTAAGTAATTCGTCTGAAAGTTATTTATCTGGAATTTCATGTTTTGAGTAGTGACGTGTAGTTTCAGTTTTGAGTAGTGACATGTCACTTTTCTTTCCTTTCACAAAGGGCAATGACTGATTAAAGATTGTCTCTGTATTCAGACTTGTCTCTTTATTAATACTGTGACCGGACACTTGGCTTCACCGCCAAGAATCCTACTAACCCCTGTATGAACCGCAAAGCATTAACTGCTTAAAGGTTATGAAACCTTGATTGGCTCGGGGCTCGGTCCGCACAACGAGACAGTGACAGTGACTTTCTCAGTAGATCTATACCTGACAATTTCACAAAACTGAGAACGGAACAGTCTTGCCCGGAGGAAAAGCCTCACCTAGCGAAAAGGTGAGTACAGAGATTTCAGAGCAGAGTGGCAGAGAGTCCACTCGGTTTAAAAGTTTGTTGCTCTGATTGAAAGTTACCTACCATTACCTCAATCGAGATAACACTGCTAGACAGCAGTAGTATAGGGTCGCACTACAAGACAAATTTTCAAGACATACCCCACCCCACCCCAGAGACACACACGGTCGGCCCGCAGGGACAAAATGGCAACAAATATTAAATAGTGGAAACGTACAATAAAATGATACACATAGCCTTTCTCAACATTGAACACAGTCACAGCTGTCAATTTGCGAAAAAAGAAATATATCGGGTTTTGCGAATTTTCTTTACTTTTTTGTAAGTTTCTGTTAGATAGAAAAATGAAATAGAATTCGTCAGCCAATACTTCAACCATATGATTATACCAAAATCGTCTAATCATATAAGCGTTTTCGCTTCTGTTTTTCTGTTTTTTGCGAAGCATAAAGCTTATTCATGCCCCTCATATAATGTCATTAAATTTCATACCAAACAATGTAAAAGATAAATATATTTGGAAAGAACAGTTTAAAGCAAGTAGTTATAGCTTAAATAAACTGAATGAATTGAAAATAAAGGCAGATAAAGAGATTGAAAAAGACGAAGCGATAATTGAGAATATGAAAAAAGAGTTGATGAATAAGAAGGAGAGGCGAGATGCGTTGAAAGAGACGATAGATGAAAGAGAGAAGGAGAGAGACGAGATAGAAGAAGACTTAATGGAGGATAGACGAAATAAGTTGAAGAAAAGAAAGATTGAGAGTGAAATAAGATTGATGAAGCATTGGAAGAAGCAGAATAGAGGAATGATAGTGGCAGAGGAGCTTGTTAAGATGGAAAGAATGATTGAAAAAGGAACGACATTTACAGAAGCATGTATGATGATAAAAAGATTAGATGAAATAGGGATAGACGTAGGGGAAGGTAATAGAAATATGAATAAAGCGTATAGATAATTGATTTTATATAAGTCCTGGGCACGACATTAAACTACCCCTACACATACATACATAGTTTGTCCCTGTGTATGTATGTGTAGGTCGCAATGCCTCCCAAGGAAAAGAAGCAAGAAGACCCTGCAGTCAAAGTAATTTCTTTTTTCTATTTTTTGTTTGCATGTTTTTCTTGTTTGCTTTCAGATGTTTTGTGATTGTTTAGGATGCTGAAAAGGCTGTGGAAAAGCTCACCATTGGTTCGCCTGGCGGTGGCACAGGAAAATACAAAGCTTCCGTTAAAGGGCCGTTGTTTCTTGAAAAAAAGAATGGTGTTTTTCATCTTCATTCAAGCAACAAGGATGGAAAATGTCAATCAGTCACTATGCACGGTTCCGCATCGTCAACAAAAAAAATTGTTGTAGGCCAACACATGTGGGTTGTTATAAAAAGAAAGGCAGATGAACCAAAGTTTGTTTACACTTTTTTGTACGATGTGCACGTAAAGTGCAACGATGACGAGGCAAGCGTTGATCGCATCGTTTCAACTGAGTTTGTTAAGTGTAACGGTGAATTCAAGCTTTGGCGGTTTGGGGTGTGGCGCTTAGTGACGTTTTGAGATCGTCCATCTCTAATATTGTTAACTTGAAGTACGACCCTCGTTGTCCAGTGCTACTAACGGATAAGTAAAGTGACAATGGACATAACTGAAGAGGAAGCGTCTAATTATTATACAAATGTCCAATGCA